>JAJJMC010014687.1:13808795-13819356 GCA_023531435.1 Papaver californicum | reverse complement strand
TATGGATCTATTATCTTGAAAGGGAGGTCGACAACATTTATTTTCCTACGCACTGTAAGAAATTAAATGGACTACGTAAGGGTCGATAGGTGTCGTCGTACAGTTACAGAATGAAACTATAGAGAGGGGAAGTCGATTAGTTCGTTGGTGGGGAATCTGCTTTCCGTTTATTTTATATATAATGGTTTTGTTGCCCTTGTGTTTTGTCTTGATTTTAAAAGTCTATATTTTTCTGTTTAAGTCGTCGACCTTACTATTTTCAAAGAGGCACTCTTATAGACTATTTCTACCTGACGAAATCATTTCATGAACCTTGTTTCGCTAATTTATCCGTATAGGGCATAAGGGTGTGAGAATCTACTTAAAGTTGGGGTCTGACCCAACTTACTACTATTTTTCAGGGAACAGCAGTCGCGGAGCGACCTAACCTGTAAAACGATCTTTGTCCCGGAAAGCTACAATATTTTCTTCAAGGTGCTTAAATGATTTATAGCTTGCGTATAATTCTAGATTTCGTTACTTTAGGTAAGACTTTTATCATTTAAATTAAATATCCGACCTGCGTGTCGAAGATGAACTATTTTTTTTAGACTCTCTTTTATCAGATTAATTTCATATTACTCGTCATTTTTATAAGATTTTTCTTAAATTTTATCATTCTTCAAAAACACCACATGATAGCCGGATTGACATTTGTTGGCTTGAAGGCTTGAGTGTGTTTATTTTATTCCATAGGTAGTGCCACACTTCTATTTTCGGGCGACCGACCTAGAATGTAGAGGTGGGGCGTTATTCCTAACTTGTTTCCTAAGGTATCTACTACCTTTAGGCAACTTTCCTTACTTATTAAAACTTTTAAATTAAACTTCTAGACTATTCTAAAATTATTCTAAATAATAAATCCAAAAATTAATTATTTCCTACAAAAAATATTATCAATAAAAATAAAAATAATAATAATAAAATAAAAGATTTAATTTTATAAATCTCCCTCTGTGAGATACTCACAAATAAGTTTTGATACCACTACTTAACTTTTTTTATAATGTAGATTCGCGAGTCGACGCTAGTTAGATAGGTTTGATTATGCAGATTTGTTCGACTAAGAAAGATTCTTTCTAAGCATTTTCACCTTCACTTTCTGTCATATGTTACCATTCTATTGCATTTTAAACATCTTATTACAATAAAAAATTTCTTGCAGGTTATTAGCTAGTGTAATTTTTTTTTTTAGAGTTTCGGTTATTGGGTTGTTTAACTTGAACTCGTTTATCCTTTCACATTCCAATATTTAAATCATAGATTTTTGTTTTAGAGTTTCAGTTAACTATAAATAATTTTTCTAATTTTAGGTTTCTATCTCATAACATTTTTAAATATGTAACTGGATGACTGATTGGCAACCTATATTGGTAGTATAAAATTTGAATATTATGGTATTTAGGACTTCATGATGAGATTACTTATTGGATGCATAATATAAAAATATAACATTTTAAAATCTAGTGTAAATAAACAATACTTACTACCACTTGGTGTGTCGCACAAATCTATTGTACATATTAAACAACATGCATAGAGCAATCAATTTACAGTATAACCACTATAAAACAAAAATACCAACCAATAAAATTTATTAATTTATCGTGATATTATATAATCGATAATAAAATAACTATTCGTTATATATTATCTATTAATATATTAAGTTATCAGAACTCTATTTACTTCTACAGAAAAAACAGTTAACAAAGTATAACAATGCACCTTGTTCGTTGTGTATTAGTTTAATTATTGTTTAATTATTAAAGTACATAGTAGTAGCATGATACTAATAACGCACTATATACATGATATATGATGCACTTGTTCATTGTGTATTATTATTAAATAATTTTTATCGCATCATAATCAAAAACTCTTCCAGTGTTTAAAAAAGTCCAAAATAAAATTCAATATGAAATCACTTATAAATCACATTTGAGTACTTGAATCATTTTTTACCAAATTATCATAAATGTTAAACTAATTTTATATATATTAAAGAAGTTATTAATATATATATATGTATCACATATGACCAATACAAAACTTCAAATTTTTATTAATTTATAAATTTAACCAATTATTAAAGTTTCAGTTCGCTAAGTTTGAAAGTCCAAAGAACGCAGTACGTTTCTAACATCCTGGGACCGATAAAATTTATTATTTTAGCACAATAATTATATTATTTTATTGAAATTTTACTATATCATCAAAGAATTGTGTTAAATAATAAAAATTTGAAACTTAAAAGATAGATCATTTTTTATCGTATAAAGTATTTTTTTCTACTATTATGTAGTTCAACCAATGACTTAGTTCAAAGTCGCTCAAATACTACCCATACAAACTATTCATAATTCAACCCATAAGATCAAAAGAGCTAGGTTTTCAGATTTTAAATCTTTTATTTAATTTAAAATTAAAAGTTTCTTTGTATTATTATTTATTTAATTTTTACTTTTTTTTAATGTTTTTACTTTTATTTTTTGTATGGGGTATTTTATGTTTCTTCCGGTTGTTATTTTACATTACGTCCCCTAGATATTTATAATTAACGATACCTTCCTTTTTTATCTATTTCATCCATCTCCTAGTTAGCTGACTCAGCTGTAAAATATTTTTTTTTGAACTACCTGTTGATATGCCTTGAATCATTTTTTTTGAACTACCTGTTGATATTTTCAGGTATCTTAGAGGTACCTCAGATGTCGGTCTCTGTTATGGGAATGATACCCGATGTTTAGTGGCTGGTTTCTCAGATTCTGATTATGCTGGAGATGTGGACAGTAGGAGATCTATGACTGGTTATGTGTTCACTCTTGGAGGTTCTGTTGTAAGCTGGAAGGCAACTCTACAACCTACGGTTACTTTGTCTACTACAGAGGCAGAGTATATGGCCTTGACAGAAGCTGCAAAGGAGGGAATTTGGTTAAAGGGGCTGGTTAATGATCTAGGCTTACATCAGGATCAAGCTATAGTGTATTGTGACAGCTTGAGTGCAATATGCTTAACCAAAGATCAAGTCCATCATGAGAAGACAAAGCACATTGATGTCAGGTATCATTTTCTGAGAAATGAGAAGAGAATTGAAGTGAAGAAGGTAGGGACAGCTGATAACCCTGCTGACATGTTCACCAAGCCAGTTCCTGAGAGCAAGTTCCAACATTGTTTGGACTTGCTCAATATCACACAAGTCAATAGTCTGAGCCCCTGTCTAGGGGCATCTGAGGCAGAGAAATGTTCTGGCACTGTCATGGTGCATCTGTTTCTGTTGCTGGGAGGATTCAAGTCAAGGTGGAGATTTGTTGATATGCCTTGAATCATTTGTTTGCCGGAATACTACGGGGAGTCCGAGGGGTATACGTAATGTATTATGACTGGGATTGTTTTCCGCTTCCTAGTCGAATTAGGGTTTATTTCTTTGCCCTATATATAGGCATACGTTGTACCTAGAGAAAGTATCTTTGGTATTCTGCTCAGTAATAAAACTCTGGTTTCTCTGCCGTGGAGGTAGCTAACGTAATAGTTAGTGAACCACGTTAAATCCCTGTGTTCTTTATTTGTTTATCGTTCTCGTTTGATCTCTCGTTATAACACTACCTAAAATATCCTTGAAAAATATCCTCACCTTCTTCTATTAATAAACCTATATAGCTCTATTATTTTAATTTGTAATGGACTTTGGATTTTCTTATCGTTTTTTATCTCAGTGAATAATTTTGTCTTCAAGTTCTTCTCTTTTGTGCTTGGATTTCATAATGGGTTATATATTTTTACCGAGATTGTTTTCTTTAGCTGATGTCGATTCCAAAGGGTTACTTCCATTAATCCTGAATCAGATTAGAACAGAACAGAGGGTGCTACTAGATAAAAAGTGTGTGTTATTGTGGTATGCTTGCAAAGATTTGGTGATCTAATAATGAATCTAACCTACGTAAAACCTTCATCATATTCGCAATATATCAATATGTTCTTGTTTCTTCCACTTACATAACATGGACTTGTACATTAAAGATTAGTTGATCTTAATTACTGATGATTCAATTCATTAGATTTTTATTTTTATTTATTTATTTGGTTTTGATGTTCGCGATAAGAAAAACAGAAGCTGTCTTATTTTGCAGATGCATTTAACATAGTACAAGCAATTTTCAAAGCATTAGCTGACGATCCATCAATATTAAAAGCAAGTTGAGTGTAAACAAAACTTAAATTAAACAACACAACAGCTTCCTCAAGAAGTATATTTTGTTTTGGTGTTTTTAGTTTAAACAACACATCAGCTTCCTCAAGATGTATATTTTGTTGTGGTATTTTTAATTTAGTTTGAAAAGCATCATATTATATAAAGACAATTGAATTCACGTGATCTTTATGTGCTCATATTGGAAATGTTGATTTCTTCTAATATATCGCTAGGTTTTTGTTATGATCTTCTTAATATCGTAATTTGAAAATTACAAAAAAAGAAGAAGATGACGACGTAGAAGATCAATAAACATGGTCTGCATACCGTTTGTTATAATTTTCTTAATATCATAACTTGAAAAAAAAAAAAAAAACTTACAGAAGAGCCTTACCGTCTAGCTCAAAGAACACATTTATATGAACCCTTGTTTCTGATTAGTTATATGCATATTCATTTCATTGAAATTAGACTCTTTAAATAGAGTTTAGAAAACATAGTTACAACTCATATATAACTAAACCTCCCTAAAGAGTAGGAATCATCCTCACTAACCAAGTAACAACGCAATTACTAATCTAAATGCCTAGAAATCATGCACATTACTAACCCTACTCACGGTTTACATTAATTACTAATCCTAATTAATAAAAATAATTATTAAGGCTAATCCTAATTAACGAAAATAAATATTAAGATGGATCTCAATTAACAAAAGTAGTAACCCTAACATCCCTCCCATTAGAAAAATAACTTTGTCCTCAACGTTATTTCAACAATAATATCTTCATAACTTCATAAATAACGAGGTGCTGATGAGAAGCTTGTGATAGCAACTAGCAATACAAACCTATACATGAAAAAAAATAATCTAAACATGATCGAATATTTATTATTTTTTTTTAAGTTCTCTAATATTGAAAATAATAATACTGCCTCGGCCACGACCTCGCCCAGTAGCATTTCTAAGTCCATCGCGACCTTGAGTCCCATTATTCCTATCTCCATCCATTCTTAAAGACAAAGAAAACAAGGAACAATCAACATAAAGTTTCATCAAAAAGAAAAATCTGTGCTCCTAGAATTAAACTTGTGCCTATGTGAAACAACAAGACCCTACACCCGCTCCCAAGGATTTTCCGTAACCAATTACTCTGATACCACTTTGTAACGCCTCACCTCATAATTCTAGGTCGGCCGTCCTAAAATAGAAGTGTGCCATACTCATGGGAGGCTTTACACACTCAAACCTTCAAGCCAACATATGAAGATCCGGCTATCATGTGGGGCTCTTGAAGTTAATAGTTTTTTTTTTAAAAGGTCTTATTTAAACAAAAGAAGAGAGTTATAAAAAAAATCTGGTGAAAAGAAAGTCTTTAAAACAAAAGTCTATCTTCGACACGCAGGTCGGTTATTTAAGTTAAATGATAAGAATCTTACTTAAAAATATAGAAGTCTAGACTTAAAGACAAACTATAAAACATTTGGTTGTTTAAGCACCTTAAGACAAAGATGATGTAGCTTTCCGGAACGAAAAGTCGTTCTACTAGTTAGGTTACTCCGCGGCCACCGTTCCCTAAAAAATAATAATAAGTTGGGTCAGGCCCCAACTTAAAGTAGGTTCTCGCACCCTTATGCCCTTTTACGAATAAACTAGCAAACCAAGGTTCATGAAATGACTTCGTAAGATAAAAAAAAATAGTTTATAGGAGTATCTCTTTGAAAGTAGCAAGGTCGACGACCTAAATAGAAATATAGAACTTTATAGAATCCAGGAAAACACAAAGGCACACAAAACAATTGTATATAAGAGAAAAGAAAACAGGTTTCCCACCCACGAAACTAATCGAATTCCCCTCTCTATATTTTCATTCTCTAACCGTACGACGACACATATCGACCCTTGCGTAGTCCACTTAATTCCCTACAGTGCGTAGGAAGATAAGTGTTGTCGACCCTATTCAAGATAATAGATCCATATCTTCTAGGCGACCCCTCGGTCATCGCCCAACAACTTCTGGGATTCGAACCAACTACGGGCGATAAAAAAAAACAATAACCCCACTATTTATTCACACAAAGTGGTTATAATACGACTGCCAACATCACAGGTTGGCAGTCACCAACAATCCTGCACATATTCCTTTAGTCATCTAAATACTATGACAGTCAACAATCGATTAATAGTTAAAACTCTGAATAAATTAATAACTGGTAAAATTTTACGTATGGGACATTGAAATCATCATATAAACACTAGCTACATATAATAATAAAGTTTATAAAAAATTAAATATAAAGAAAAAAATAAATTGAAAATCAAACCGAAACCATTAAAGATATCCAGCTTGCTCCTCTTCCTCTGTTGATGTAGGCGTGGGCTACTGGTGATGTTGCTGTGGACGTGGGATATGGGCTGTGGAGGTTGGAGGGAACAGGTGTTGCAGTTTGGAGAGGAGCAAAAGCTCCTCTCTGTTGGAGGCTGAAAACAGGGCGTGAGCAGTGTAGTACATACCGGCCGGTACGACCGGTATACCGCCGGTTTTACCGGTTTCGGCTGAAAAGCGGGACGAGATCCGGTATACCGGTAAACGGTATTTGACCGAAAATATCGGCCGGTACGGCCGGTATTGACCTGTATTTACCGGTACAACGTTTTTATTTATTTATTTATTTTTAAAAAATAAAAAATAAAAATAAAAATAAATTATTCTTGTTTTAGGGTTTTCAATTGTTACTCATATTTTTAATGATATTTTAGAATTATATATGCATATGATAATATCTATAATTAATCTAATGATCTTAAAATTGTAATATCTTTGTTTAATTAGTATTTTAGACGATAAACTTTGAAGTTGTTCTTGTTTCTTTTGTATTTCCAGTTTGAACTTTGTATGAAATTTATGGATCTATATATTTTGGATGAATACTAGTTTATCTTCTTAAACTTTGTGAAAAAATATTTGTTATAACGTGTTAAAATATATTTATAGTTATAAAATGTGAACTAGTATTTTTTCATAAAATTATATGTATAAAATATATGCACCGATATTCCACCGATATTTAAACCAAAATTTCCCCGATATACCGGCGTATCAATGTATCGCTCTCGACTTGTACGAACTGAAATCCGGTATGGTACAACCTTGGGCGTGAGGAGGTCTTTTTGTGCTGTAACCTAGTGTCCTTTTATAGCTCTCAAACCTTTCTTCGGATCCTAAGAATTCGAAATAGATTAGAACCAAGTTTCCCGTTTCAATACAAACTCTTTTCACCGCTTAATCTCCATCGTCCATCTCTTGTTTTAACGGCAGCAACATCCTTCTTCTTCCCTGTTTTATTTCTTTGAAACTCTGTCTAAAATGCCAATCCCAATCTAAAACTCGTAAAACCAGTTCCGTGCCCTATTCAGCTTCTCAACAGCATCACAGACTCGAGCTTTTCCATAAACACCACAAATCTCATTACTATTATCGAACTCAGCCCATGCCTTCTTTCTCGTCACTGCCAACCTCTCTCGAGTTCCTCATTTGAAAACCACAAACATTATTAAACTCTCACTGCCATCGAACATCATTACTTCCGTGAATCCTCGAATAATAGTCACCACCATCTCACTGCATCTAAACTCATCTCTGCCAGGATCGAGAATTCCTATTCACTGCCATCTCTCATCAGAAACTCATCAGTAGCATCACGAATCAATCATGGGCGTTTCTGACGTCAACACTTCAGCTCTAACAGCAACCATTAATGCCAGCCACGATATTACAACGAACCTCTTCTCTGCCAATTCGAACTCAGACTCGAACTGCCATTAACTACTCATCTTTGACTCAATCTCATCACCATTCATCTCTGTATCTCAATCGAGCTCCTCTCTGTTTTAAACTGCCAGTTCTCACTTCATCAAAGATTCCATCATTCTCTTCATCACGATCAATCAGTGACCAATAGCTCTGAATTCTTCTAAAAGTCAATGACCCATCGTAAGAAATCTTTTACATTCCTAATGACTTTAGTTAGACTCTGTGATAAAGCTTGAGGACGGATGGTGCTTCAGTAATGGAGTTCTCTGAACTCTGCGAACAATACCTAGTTTCAAGGGGACATAGATGATGGCGCCTCTAAGAAGAATAAGTGATGCTTAACTAAGGTGGCTACAAGTAACACAACAGGCGTAGTCATAAGAAGTGGCAGCCCCCAACCTTGTTAAAGGCAGAAGAATGAAATGGCAGCCCATATCAGAAACTCTAACTTCTCCATACGAACTCGGAATGACCTTGTTCTTTCGTTGCTAGTTTCGTTTCTTCGTTCGCTACGAGATGATGATAAGAAATCCAGGATCAGAGCAAGTTTTATCTGGTATTTGGATCTTCTTCACTTGTAGCTCTTCTTTTGTTGCACAATTAAATACGAATTCACTTCTTTTGGATGAGTTCACCTACTAAAAGATAAATAAACAAAAATAAACGTAATATACAATAATTCATAAAAAATCTAACAAATATCAGTATAAGATGACATTCTAAATATATAAAATACGCATTTATCAACTTCTAAAACAAAAATCAAAAACATTAAAAGATATAAACCACCTCTCTGTAGATGTTTGTCATCTTCTGGATAGGATAACACACCGATAAACCGGCTCTGCACGCCAGTGTTACAATCTTCTTAATATCGGAACTTGAAATAATTAGACAAAAGAAAAAAAACGGGGTTTTTAAACGAACTCAACGTAAATTAAGACTTACAGAAGAGCCTTACCAACTAGACTTAGGCTTTCGGGGATCCTAACCTCCAAAAACAGATTTGTTGGAACCCTTGTTTCTGATTAATTCACTGCATATTTATTTCATTAAGATTTTCTTTTTAAACAGAGTTTACAAAACATAGTTACAACCCAGTACAACTAAACCTCCCTAAACAGTAGGAATCGTCCCCATTGAACAAGTAACAACTCAATTACTAATCTAAATTCCTAAAAATCATCCACACTACAAACCCATTCACGTTTTATATTAATCACTAATCCTAATTGACAAAACTAATTATTAAAGCTAATCCTAATTAACGAAAATAAATATTAAGACGAATCCTAGTTAACAAAACATCCACTCTCTCTAAGAAAAATAACCTTGTCTTCAAGGTTATGTTCTACCTTATTTTCATATCTTCAACAGTAATATCTTCATAACTTCAAAAATAACGAGGCGCTGATAAGAAGCTTGTGGTAGCAATGAGCATTACAATCCTATACATGACTAAACAAAATTTAAACATGTGACAAACGGATTATTTGTTATTTATTTTTTAAGTTCTCTAAAATTTGAAAAATATAACTAAATAAGAAAATATAAAATCTTACTCAAATTGATTTTTGAAAATAGAAAAAAATTCTTAAAAGAAAATTATTTTGAATTCTAGTCACCTAAATAATAAATAAAAATCTAGGTAAAAATATTTAAATTGAATGATAGGTTAAAAATATTCTTAACCCCAAAGTAAAACCTTTTTTTAATATATAAAACTAGAAAAATCAAAACCTAAAACATCTTTAAAACGAAAACCTAATAAAATATACTTAAAGCGAAAATCAAATATATTAAAAGATAGAAACCACTTTTTTAATGATGTTCGCCATTTTTTTGAAAGGATAGTACAACAATAAAAATGGTCTGCATACCGTTTGTTATAATTTTCTTAATATCATAATCTGAAAATCAAAAAAAAAAACTTACAGACGAGCTTTATTGTCTAGATTTAGGCTTTCGAGGAGCCTAACCCTCCAAATACGATCTCTGTGAACCCTTGTTTCTGATGAATTCTCTTCGTATATTCTTTTATTGAAACTGGACTCTATAAATAGAGTACAAAACAAAAAAAATTACAACCCACGCCTAAACCTCTAAATAGTAAGAATCTTCTCCACTTAACAAGTAATAACTCAATTACTAATCTAAATGTCTAGTAATCAAACACACTACTAACCATATTCACATTTTATAGTAATTAGTAATCTTAATTAACAGAAGTAATCATTAAAACTAATTCTAATTAACAAAAGCAAATATTAAGGAGAATCCTAATTAACAAAGAGTAGTAACAGAAACAGTTTTAAAATATGATTGTATCGTCATAGATCACGACCAATTTCTGGTGTATCTGATGATGATTTCTCAGTATCTGATCTATGTTGGTTCACTGTTTGTAAATAATTTTATTATTTTCAATATATCCTTCATCATATATCAACCACCACTATCAACTCCTCTGTTAGAACACCTCATTGTAGCCTATTCTCTACTTAGCATTTTACAC
>JAJJMC010014687.1:13788805-13808785 GCA_023531435.1 Papaver californicum | reverse complement strand
GTTTTGGCAATACAAATTATAAATCAGTCACAGATCAAATCTTTCATCCTCAAATAAAAACTCGACGCTACTGTGTGCAATCGCTAATATCCAAATCAAAATCAGCTATAAAAACCTATAATTACACTACTACAACTAAAAACTCTCGTATAAGGCGCACCATCTTTAGGTTGACTTTGCTGATGAATCATAATTCGCAAAAATTACATTCTATTAATATCGGACGGTTTTCTATTATCTTTTACAAATGTTCCTCCTCCAGTTATTATATAATGTAGTACTGAGTCAACTAACTAGAAAATAAATGGAACATTTAATGATCGGACGTATAGTTAATTATAAATATCTATGGGAGATAATGTAAATTAGCGATATTAATTGGGAAAAAAACACAAAATTTACCTATTTATTTAATGAAAACTCAAACATCTAAAAATGAATCAAAAACAACATGGAAATAAGGAATTTCATTTTACCAAAAAAAATATCAAGAAAAAAGATATTTCTCGTTAAAAACCACCTTTGATGTTCTCCAAAACAAAAAAGAGACTCGATATGCAGGTGTCCAAGTAGATAAACTGTATTCACTTGGATGTAACTATTAAACAGGCTCGATGCGTGGGTCTATTATGTAGACTTCTTTTTTTTTGACTTAAAACGAAATTTCATTACTTGAAAAGAGGGCTACAAAGATCTACATTTAATTGGGTAAGGAAAGGGGAAGGATCGCTCCATTTCTTTCCCACCCCATCCATGCCAGCATAGTTTGCAATAGAGTTCGCTATCCTGTTTTCCTCTCTTCCTATAAAGGTAAGATTACAAGACCTAATTAAATTTAAAAGACGTTTACAGTCTACTTGTATAGCATGACAGGACCAAGGACTCGAAGTTGTGATGTCATTGACGTCATCGATGAGCGTCTTTGCATCCCCCCGGAACAAAATGTGTCTCCATACCTGTTCTATAGCCCAGATGAAAGTTTCTCTCATTGCCATCGCTTCCGCCTGATGACTAGTTCCAACCTTGCTACCCCGGAGAAGCCTGCTATGAAAGTGCCCTTTGGGGTACGGGCTACTGCTCCGTAACCTGCTGTATTGTCAGATACAGAAAAGGAGCCATCAAAGTTTATAATGACATAGTTAATATCTGTAGATTCCCAAGTTGACACAAGACCCTATTCTGAAGTTATGGCTTTCAAGTTGTATTGCTTATGTTTCGGCTGAGTTTGTAGGAAAGGGTCGGTTATGGTAGTAGATGGGGCTTGATTGTTGTTGGTGTTGGTATGGATTGGTCCGCTTGGATGGTTTTGGGAATGGGGAGCTGGCTGCCCAATTTGGTTTGGTTCTCTGACAGTTAAGGTAACTGTTGTACTTGGTTCATGGGTACTAGGAGTGATTGGGTTCTGATGATGGGTTGGGGAGACTTGGCGATTGCCATTACCTGACGAGAGGTGTCTGAGGATACTTTGGGTTTGGTTGTAGTTGGGGATAGGGTGATTGCTTTGATTATCTGAGACTCTCCTATTGTTGATATTGATGGATTGGAGGTGGGGGGTAACTATAGATTTGGCTATGCTGTGGATGACTGTGGTAGGGTTGGGTTTTACCTTTTCAAAGATAATGCCACACCTGTGTTTCCAGATTCTCCAAAGGATTTGGGCTATATAGGCAATCGAAACTTTGTTTTTGAAAGAAAACATGATATTATGCTTATGCCAAGAGTTTATCCATTCAAAAATGCCGTTGTAAGACAACATATTGGTGTACACATTGGGCCAGAGGGTCTTCCAGACTTCCTTTGCTAGGTCACAGTGCATAAAGAGATGGGTGCTAGTTTCTATATGCTTGTTACAGATTGGGAAAAGTTGTTCCGCAGTGTCTTTGTGTTTGAAGATTTTACTTCTGACTTTCAAAGTTTGTTTTACCAATTTCCAAATGAGGAGGTTTATTCTGTATGGGGTTTTGATTAGCCAAATATTTTTCCATACTCCAGGATCCACGGTATTGGATCTTGATGTGGTCATATTTTTTTGGACTAATTTTTTGTAGGTAGAAGCAACAGAGAAAGTTCCATTGGTAGTGAGGTTCCATCCCATTTCATCCTTACCCTCCGGGAGGATTTGAATGGTCGAAATTTTATCAATTTGGATTCTAGTGAAGAGATTCTAATGATAGGGTAATTCCAGGAATGGTTTTTGAGATCAATGATCTCACTAAGCCAAGAAAGCCCAGAGTTTCTTTGGCTCTCTGTGACTTCGTCCAGATCCATACTTTTAAGCCAGTTATGGTCCCAAATCCTGACTTGGGTACCATCACCAATGGACCAGAAGTGGTGATCCCGGATGTTGCTTATGCCTTTTAGGATACCTCTCCAAATCCAAGTGTCCCTCGAGTTTTTTTGGACTACCAGGGGGCTGGAATTTGGGAAGTACCGAGCTTTCAAAACCCTTGCCCAGAGATCATTTTCATTGTGAATTAATCTCCAGGCAAGTTTGGTAAGCATGGCTTCATTAAAACAGGTCAGATTCTTGAAACCTATACCTCCTATACTCTTTGGTTGGCAAAGGGAATCCCAGGCCTCTAAGGATTGACCCATATTGTTGGTATTCCCGTTAATCCAGAAATTCCTTTGAATTTTGTCCATAACATTTATGGACTTTTTTGGCACTTCGAGACAGCCCATCTGATAATTGGGATGAGTATTTATGACCGATTGAATCAAAGTAGTTCTTCCAGCTTGGGAAATCATTTTGGATTGCCATCCTTGGAGTCTATTTTCCATACTCTTCAGAACAGATTCAAAGGTTAGGGTTCTAGCTCTTTTTCGGAAAAGGAGAAATCCGATGTATTTCTCCTCTTCCGTCATTCTAGGCATATCCATCCAATACCCCCATTGTTTTCTGAAATCCTTCTTCAATATTCTTACTACAAAAAATTCCCGATTTGTTGAAATTGATGCACTGGACACTTGTTTGGCAAAATTCCTCTAAGATGGAAAGGAGGTTTTTTACTTCCATTTGATTTGCCTTGATAAAGATAAGGCAATCATCGACGAAGAGAAGATGAGAGACCGGGGGGCCCGATATAGAGATTTTTGTTCCACTCAGGAAGCACATATCATTGGCGCTTTCAATCATTTTGGAGAGGGCCTCCATGCAGATTATGAAGAGATATGCGGAAAGGGGGTCCCCTTGTCTTATTCCTCTGGAAGGCTTGAAAAATTTGCGTGGCACTCCATTAAGAATGATGGAATATGTGGATGTGGATATGAACTGGTTTATGAGGCTACACCAACTATCAGAAAACCCCATTTTATGCATGACGGCTAAGATGAAAGACCATTCTATCCTGTCAAAAGCTTTGCTCATATCCAATTTTATCCCTAGACTGCCAGTGGTTCCTTTTTTCCTTTTCATTGCCTCAACCACTTCTTGAGCGATGATAACATTATCATGGATGTTCCTGGTAGGGATAAAGGCCGATTGAGCTGGAGAAATAATTCTGTTAATGATATGTTTTAGTCTGTTTGCTAGAATTTTAGAGATGATTTTGTAAATGGTGTTACAGAGACTGATGGGTCTGAAGTCTGCTGGAGTTTGGGGAATTTTGGTCTTGGGTATAAGGGATATGAAGGTATTATTGAGCTCTTTTAGGATAAATCCCGACTTGAAGAAGGCCTTGATGGCTTTAGTAACATCCTCGCCAACTATTTCCCAATTGTGTTGGTAAAAACCCGCTTGGAAACCATCCGGGCCTGGGGCTTTCCAAGGTTTCATGCTCCCAACCACACTTTTGATTTCGTCAGAGGAAGGGACCTCAACCAGAGTAGCATTTTCCTGTTGGGTGATGATAGGTTTGAAGAGATGCAAAATATTTGGATCTATTATGTTTTGGCTGGTGGAGATGATTTCTTCAAAATGCGAGGTTAGGAGCGATTCGAGATCTCCCCTTTTTTTAATCCACTGATCATTCTTATTTTTTAGACTTACGATGTTGTTTGTTTTTTTCCTATGATTTGTTATGGCGTGAAACAGCTTGGTGTTTCTGTCGGCATCTTTTATGAAGTATTCTCTCGATTTTTGGATCCAAAAACTTTCCTGAATGTCATACCAGTGATCAAGCTCTTTTTCCAGAATTTTTTGAGTTTCTCTGTCACTTTCTCTAGTGCTATCCCTTAAAAGTAGCAGATTTTTCCCTATTTTTTCAATGTTTCCTTCTATTGTGCCGAAAGAATCTTTTTTCCACTTTTGGAGGGCATGTTTGGTATTTTTTAGCTTTTGGATAAAAATGTACGGCTCAGAGCCTTGAGCATTTGAATGCCAGCTTTCAGCTATTTTTTCCTTGCACGAATCATCTTTTTGCCAACACTCATAGAACTTAAAATAAGATTTTAATTTCTTTTGAGTAACTTCGGTTTCTAAAACAATAGGGTTATGGTCAGATCCTATACAAGGCATGCTTTGAATGATGGAGGAAGGGAATTGGGCTTCCCATTGCTGATTGACTAGACCTCTATCTAGTCTTTTAAGGATCAGAATTCTTTTTCTCTTTTGTTAGACCAAGTAAAGTTTGGGCCAATATGTTTCAGTTCCATGAGCCCAGCAGCTTGGATGATGGCCGGGATGGGGTCATAGGAATTAACCAAATATTCTGCTCGGTTGCTAGCATCTTCCGCTGAAAGGGTTATGTTGAGATCTCCCAGGATAATCCAGGGGTACTCGATATCTCTGCTCATTTCCAGAATATGTTCCCACTGAGTTTTTTTTGCTCCATAGTTGATCTCTCCATACAGACAGGTTATGTAGGTATCTTCTTCATTGGGACAAGTTTTTATTTTAAGATTTACCAAATTTCTGACTGTGTAGGTTATCTTGACCTCAAGATTATCTTTCCACATAAGGGCTAGACCGCCTGAGAGACCCAAAGAGGACTGAGCCCACATATTAGGATAACTATATGGTCTTAGATGACTAAGAATTTTCTCCTCATTAGTTTTGGTCTCGGATAAAAAGATGATATCCGGATTAGCCTGCCTGATAGTATTTTTAGATGTTGTTTTGTTTTAATTCCTCCTAGTCCTTGACAGTTCCAGGAAAGAATTTTCATTTAAAAATATTTTATAGAAAAGAAAAGGCCTATTTTTTGTTTTGTGGTTGGCCTTGGATTATCTATTGATATTAGGTCATGTCTAAGATGGTAGTTTCTAATTTGGGGTTCTTTATGGGGGTTTTTAAAAGCCCAACAGTTTTGAGGCCCGTTATAGTTACTACAGCTACTAACTTTGGTGCATTCTTTTGGCCTAATTACACTAACATGGATATGAATGCAGTCGAGTTCATGCTTTTTTTTGTGGAAAATTTTCGATTGTCCTAGTAATTCCCAACTGTACCCCTTTAGATTTCGCTGACTATAGGAAAGGCCATAAACGGTGGGTTGAATGAACAAAGTCTTTGATTTTTGGGTGTGGGTCCAGGGGGTAATGGGTTGATTTAGGAATTGGGTTGCTGATGGTGGGCCTTGGTTGGATTCCTTGGATATGTCCCAGGTGGATGTGATCAGATTTTTTTATGAGATATTTCTGGGCTGGGCTCTTATTGACTTCCTTGTTGGTTTGAGTTGTGGGATTTTGGGTGTTGATCCACTTCTCACGATGGATGATGGGAGTGTCTTGATTTTTTTGGGCCTTCGGAGAAGCTTGGGTGGATGCTAAGATGTAGCTGGGCTTCAGGACTTCCTCTACTCTCTGATCTGGTTAACGGCTGTGGAGCGACTGATGCCTGGATTGAGAGTATGCTGCTGATTTGGTACTGATGCTTCTACTGAAGAATCGAGAGGATCCCGATTTTGTAGTTATGGGACCTTTGAATTTGTTCTTGGAGTTTCTGAGGTTAGAGAGGGGTTTTCTCCTAACAATCTTCTGGATTCTATTGCAGAGATTTGGTGTTTTTTCAGGGTTAGAATGTCTTAGGAGCTTGAGTCTTTTTCTGCTCTTATGTCTAGGGTGATTTATGGCAGAGTTACTAGTAGAGATAACTTCAGTATTGATGCTGGAAATATTGATAAAAGAGTAAAAAAAAGGTTTTTGGGGGTGAAGGGGAATTACCTGCATTGCACTGTTGCTTGGATGATTCAAGAAAATAGCAGCTCCAGAATTTGTCAAAGGGAATTTCTCTTCATCACTGGTCTCCAGAGGCTTTGGTACAGGATTGCTAGAGCATGTAGAGGTTTCGCATTCCTGATTTGGCCGTTCATGCTTTACTAATTCACTTTCATCCTCATCTTCCGAATCAACATCTTTGTTATTGCCTTTTCCTGTGTATCCTGATGTATCCTTTTTGTGAATTATTTGAGGCTGTTTTTTGAGCACTGGAGGGTCCTTCCCCCTCTTATTTCCCTTAATAACAATACTACTGTTTTCCTTTCCTTCAAGACCCATTGATGTTTCCAGAAGACTATTTGAAATGATTAAGTCTATTTTCCTTCTAGTCCTGTTTTTGTGATAAAAGTAGAGAGAAGTATGTTGAAATTTCCTTTGAGTTGAGGGGGTGAGGGATTGAAGCGATGGGTTTTTTAACTTATTGAAATTTGTGGAGGGGAGTGCACGATGACTTGATGTTTGTGATTGAATAGCATGGTTAGGACTGTTTTTTTGGGCAGGTGAGGTGGTCACAGACCATAGATTGTATGCTATGCTTGAATAGATAACAGAGTAAGGTATGGATGAGCTTACCGGCTGCGTATGGTCTGCTTTTTTGTAACTGCAGCCGTTGCCAGAGATGAAGGTACTCGTACAATTTGTTGCAATTTTTGGGTTAAGGAGATTAGAAGCTTGAAGGGACCATTGGGTAAAGACTTCATACGAAGGGAAATTCTCACACTTTGACAAATTCATGGAGCAAATGCTACCGTCTTGGATCATCCTGCAAACAAAACAATGCAGATAGGAAAAAATTAGTTCATCATAAGGTTATGAAGAAAACTGAGGGAAAAAAATTGTTGATGGAAAACAGGGAGGTTAGGGAGTGGGGGGGTTAGAGTATTCGATTGAAAAATTGGGTGACTTGAAGTTTACAAACTCCATATTTTGACATTCACCCCCTCAGAACCGGGATCAGAACTCTTTTTTTGTGGGGAATTGGGATAAGGGCATTTCAAATGAAATTGATGATTTTAGTGTTACTGGAATAGGATTTGGGGGAAAGTTGGTTTAATCCATTTGGACAGAGATTTGGGGGTTTTAGGGTATTGGGAGCAAAGATGGAAGGATTGGGATTCGGTGAGATGAGTTTCGAAGCACCTCCGATCTCAAAACTATCGACACAAACGATTCAAACCTTTTGAAGTCCAGTAGGCAGCCGCAGCTGAAGGTGGAAACCCTAGTACAAAATTCAAGTTTTTGAGATCATCAAAACACCAGCAGTAGCAAGGATCCGATATGGAAGAAGCTGATCAAAGAAATATTAGTTTACAGAATGAAACAAGCACTTATTTCTCTAACACAAGAACATGCTATAATTTTATTTCAAATCATCGAAAGCAGAAAACTGTGAAACCGTAAGAGAGAAAGCTAAGCACAGTCGATTATGTAGACTTCATCCAGATCATGAACTTAGTGGTCTAAAATTTTGATGTTCACGGACGAAGATAACAAAATAATCCTTGGTCCCAGTAAGCGTACTAGTACTTGCATTATATATATATATATATAACCTACTAATAAATTTAACAAAAAAATAATAACTAACATCCAATAATGAGGCCTCTCACGTCCGTGGCATTAAGATAATACAAATGATGGAGTTGGACGTATCTACTAGTAACAATAATCAAACAAAATCCTTGATTTGATTAGAAAGATGTGCACGTATTTTTGGTATGTGGGCATGGGTGTTTATGTGCATTATTGATTTATCATTTTCTTCCTTAATTTTCTAGTAGGTAATTATACATAGAATGGATGCACATACATACATCGGGTTTTACATGGTATTATTCGACATCTTCTTTATCAGGATTTTCTTGGTGTTCTTCACTAAAAAGAAAAAAGTCAAAAAATTATTTTAGACCTCAAAATAATAGCATAAAATCTTCATTGAATATATAAATAATATACATAGATTATCCATGAAGAATTTCACCACTAAAACAATTATTATCTTTTTTCAGTGTCACCAGATCGTCAATGACCATTTAATCTAACCAACCATTATCATCTATATTTAAGGAAAGAACCATCCATACAAATACTTCAATTTCACCTCTCTATCAATATATTCACAAATCAAAATTCAAAAACCATAAAAATCAAAAGTTAAACTATTTTTTTTTTTCACTTTCCTCTTTCCACTTTAAAGAGTCTCAATACCGAGTAAACAATCATGAAAAAACCATTCTGTATGGTGGAAAAAAAAAAAGACATTTAAAAACACGGGGGCTTTTTGTATTACTTCTTGAATTATATGTTAATATACATTATTTTTCCTGATTCAAAATAGGTGAAATCTTCTTTTTATTAACTATACCGTTATTATCAATTAAAAAACCACGTGCATCCCACATATGTTAAATTAAAATAATAACTAAAATGTTACTCTTAAATCCCATGATACCCTCTTGCATTTAAAAAAAAGACACGTGTAATAATATTGACACCCTAATCCAACGGTCCCAGTCGAAAATGTTAAATGAATCAAGAAAAAAAAAGCACACTGTCTTCTTCATTTCCTAACCAGACAATTGCACTTGCTTGCAGACCAAGAACACCAAATTGGGTAGAATATTTGAAATGCATTGTTTCCAAAAAATAAATAAATGAGTATGCAATATGATATTTATTGAGTACAATTTTATACTTAGATTCGAATTCGGGGGTTAATTGATAGAGAGGAAAATGCAAATCTACTCAAAAACAAACCCTAGCTTTTGGGGAGTTTTTTTTATTCAATTTTTTTATTTAGTTACCTGCTCCAACTACATCAATCACATCTTTGAATCAATCTTTATACAATCTTTTTCTCATAATTTGATCGAGAATTCAACTGTGATTGTGATGTTATACAAGTTTTTGGGTTAGGTAGGATTGTTCACCTGATGGTCAATTGAACCATGAAATTATTGATGCTTATGAAGATGTTAGTCAGCTTTTATCAACTGATAACAAATATAAGAGGAAGAACAAGAAAAATAAGAAAAAAAATAGGCCATAATACTGCTACAATGAGCATGCCGAGGTTGGTTGTGTTAGTTTGATTGATTAAAGCGAGGGGTCTTAATTTTCAAACAAAGGTTTAGGTTTGTAGTTTGATTAATTGGGGATTTGGGTTATTTTTCATTAATTTGAATATATAACAATAAGAAAAATAATCACGGGAGACACAATTATTTTTGTTGATTTAGTAATCAACATTCTAAATTATTAGAAACAGATGCTACTGATGATTGAGAGAATCTAGACGCCATTAGATCTCCCATGTCATTCAACAACATCACTAAAATCTAACCCTGCTCTAATCTTGTAACCATTAAAAAAAATGTCGATGAAATCGTTGTATATGGTTTGGTGGAGGTGGCGATGATTGGCATGAAAATACTAAGTTGGGAAATGAAATCGTTCATGGTTGACAAATGGGTAATTAAATTTAGGTTATCACCTGTTAATATTAGAATTAAACAATCAAATTACTATATTAGATGCTAGATTGAAGATTTGAATTATGGAAAGAATAAAAGAGGTGGCCTATTAGGATTAAAGAAACGGTGAGAAGACTTCGTATTCTTTTAAAACTAGGTGTGAAATGTTTCCGGTGTAGAAGACGACGTATGCAGTATGTCTGAGTCAGCTAACGGGATATCATAACTGAGTTAACAAAAGAGAGATATCATCAATTTTGAATTAATATGTAAGCTAATACGAATTAGTATATTATTCGGGGGTAACATAGAAAACCTATATCTTATCACAATTTTTTTTTTTCCAATTACTAAACCAAAAATAATTTTTATATGAAAACTAGGAAAAGTGTAACGAGATGGTCAGGTGGGGATGGACATATGGATACAAGATATGCCTCATTACATGATTTGGAAAACTCCTAAGGTGCATAACAAATATTTCAGGGCGGTTACCAATCTAAAAAAACAAAATAATCTGGATCATTGGATTACCAAAATGATGCCACGAACCATGTCTATTGCCAACCCATAGAGATAAACTCATAAAAGATTTGCATTTCACGATACTTAAATTGAAATTGTAATAGTATTAAAGATTTTATGGTTTAATTTTGATACTATAGCTGCCGTTGTGATTGCTTTTTTTTCCTCAAACACATTTTAAATTGAACTTGTATTAATTTTTTTAACAAAAAAGGTGTTTGATAACCTTTTATTAAATTGTTTTTCTTGAAAAGCACTTCCATTTTAGGGTAACTTTGAAAAGCTACCTAAAACTAGCTTTTTAAAACAGAAGTTGTGGATTCACTTAATTTTAATTAAACCTTGTTATTATACTAAAATAATAAAATTACCCTTAAAATATTTGTGTATGTATTATTGGTTTCCTTCTTTTTGTGTATAGTAATATTAATAATAATAATATTATTAATAACAATAACAACAGTATTTAAAGGTAAAAATTAAAATAAAAAAATAAAAAGAAAATAAAGAATGATAAAAAAAAAATAAAAAAAAAATAATATTATTATTTATATTTATTAATAGATGTCACTCAAAAATAATTTTTAAAACATGTCTATTTTCGCTATTAACCACATTATCAAAACTTGAACATGATAATCTTCCAAGCCGATCGAACATACATTTTATTAGTTCCATAACACTTTATGTATCATAATTTTTCAAACATCCAACTATTTTATTTCTATAACGCACCGCAATAAAGAACAAAATAATAAAACACAACAAAAAAGTGTAAAATCTTGGCAATAATAAACTCACTCTTTTGTTTTTGATCGAAAAAGATTTAATAGATTACGAAGAGAACCTGATTGCACTATTCTGGTTATCTCTAGGAAGCCAAGTTTTTGTCTTTATTAACAACATTAAATATAAAACCAGGAGGTTAACTTCCATAAAGGGTGCACTTGTTGTTGTTTGTTATTAGACTATGAGAGGCTTGCATCTAGTCTTTATTTATTGAGGGAACCTGAAGATCATCTCCCCACTTGACAGCTTCAATGGCCGCAAGCATTTCCACATCTTCCCTATTTTGCGTTCTGGCTCCTCCGAGCCTGACCTTCCTGCATAAACTAATATCTTATCTTAGAACTAAAGTTAGTAATATATTGTTACATCACTATTTCAGGGTCTAACAAGATTTATTTTAAGCATTTCAAGGGGTGGAGTGATCGTTTCAGAAAAGTGGTAAAAATAGTTCGTTCGCTGAGACTTGTGAAGATTCGTTTTAGACCTAATTCTGAATTAAACTAGAAAATAAGTAAAAGAATTTAACAATATTTGGAAGAACTGGAACTCAGGATTCCACTAAAATCACTTATGAATGATTTCCACAAGATTCTTTAACAATTATAGCTCTTTTATTGATTCTATTTCTTTGCCAAAAGTAAATTTCTAAAACATTAATTGTAAATCACAAACATGGCGCATGAAAATCTCTTAAGTCCCAGCATACACTATCAAACAAAATCACAACTAATTAAGAAAAATCATAAATCAATTAAAAATCAATGCAAAAGTCATTAAGAATTAAAAGTAGTTACCATTCATTCATGAAATATGGCTTTCTCCATTGTCCCAGTGGTTGAGTTTAGCTCATCATGCTCAAAACACCCTTAAAAGATTGGTACATGGATCAAAAGTGTTTGAGAAGAAGAAAAGAAACTAAAAATAATAAAACAGGAAATCTGCAACGTTTTCTGGACGTTACAGATTTAACGGTTGCAATGGAACTTGAAGATAAATGTTGCAAAGCGAAGATAAACGTTGCAGATGGGTTGAAGGAACCGTTGCAGTTGAAGATAAATGTTACAAAGATGAATATAAACGTTGCTATTCAGTTAAAGAAATCGTCGTCGTATCCCTGTTCTTCACTAGTAGCAGAACTTTTTTTTTCTCTCCTATTTTTTTTCCGAGCCTCCCCTCCTTGATATTTCTTACTCCTCTTTGCTATTTATAGGTTCCACAAACCCTAACAACTCATCCTTAATCGATACTAATCCAAAACAAACTCAGATTCATGTAAATCCGAGTCAGGGAAGAAAACATTTTTCCCGGCAAAAACATGGATTTTCCAGCTTGTTTCACGGCTTTAAAATCTTATAATTTACGTGTTTCATCCTCTAATGATTTTTGATTTATGTTGATAAGGTTTAAACTCTTTAAAATCCCCCCAAAATCGATTTCAACCTAAATCAGGAACTCTTCACGTAAGAAGTTGGTTCCCTCCCTTTTTTGAATTTTTGAATAATGAAGAAGGGTGCACCTATCGAAAATTTAGGTGCCTTTATCAATCATCCTGGGTTCCTTTAGTAATTTTCATGGGTGCTTTTAACAACTTTTTGAGCCAATTTTTCCATAAATGTTTATTTCTCAAAAATACATACAAATACATAAAATACCAATATAAGTACAAAAGTGAGTACCAACAATATATGAAATTGAGAACAATTTAGACACAAAAATGTGTCTATCAAATACCCACAAACTTATTATTTGCTAGTCCTCAAGCAAATCTAATCTAATAATAAAATAAAAATCCTAACTCACTTCCGCAGGCATCACGATTGTACTTAGCGTGTGCAACAAGCCTTTAAACCCATTGGTGTCCTTATCAGACGAATGTTGTCTCGTAAGGGTTTACAAAAGGTATACCTACAAAACCTTTTATTCCAAACCCTAGATACCTGTGAACGATTAGGGGTAAACACTAAACAAGCTATTTAGTTGACATACTAAATTCTTCGGCTATGAGAATCATTACCCTATATGAGTTCCAATTGTTGTAGACGAGTTTGCACTCAGGATACTAAAATTCATATATAAGAAAACAAAGCTCTACTTAGATAGTCGTTCAACCACGATACTCAGAATTTATCAAAGTTCAATAATATGAAAAGATTTAGAAGATGGATATGGAGATGATGAAGTTTGTGCATGTTGACTAAGGTGAATGGTGTTTCCCATATTTTGTCTGAAGATCAGTGCCAGGATGAATCCTAATGGATTGAGATACACTCCCACTGGTCTTAATCTTTATACTAATATCGATTCAGCTGGTATATATAAGGGTCCCATCGAACGATTTATTGAAAATCAAACAACTATCTCTATTTTATTAAATGTACTGACAACATGATTGGATCAAATGAATCCAAGCGCATGCTTCTTATCAGCATCTTACATGATAGTTCTCATGGGTCCTGCGCCCCACACTTGCTTATGTGACAGAGACAGGGAGAACATACACATATTGCTATCAAAGTATCAATACTCGATTTTTTATTTATTTATTTAAGAAAAATCATAGTCTAAATAATCTCAAACACTATATTCCATCCTGGTGGCGATAACAATTCGATATTGGTGCCCCACCAAATCACTTAGAGAAATAAATTTTTTTTGTAAAAATAAAAACAGAAAGTGATATGGTCGAGATAGACTCCGAGATATGGTGACGGCTATCATGTTATTTCTAATAATTGAACTCTGTCCTTTTATGAATATACCATTTAGCTGGGCACACCAATTCCTATAGAAAAAGAGCTAAGTTTCCATCTACCTAGAATGGTTACTGTCATCCTGAATTGTTCACAAGTTTCTAGACTTTGGAGTTTCATATTTCAATAAAAAGTTCATCCCTTACCCCCAAACTTAAATCCAACATCGTCCTCAATGTTCTAAAGATGAATGATTAAAAGCATGAACAAAGAAATATTGTTACCAATCGAAGGAAATGAGTTAAGAAAAGATATTACCGTGTCGCACGAGCATGGGTTACCTCCCATGAATTGCTAAGTTTTAAGTATTCAGCCAGACTAAGAAAGAATTATTCACCTCATAAAAATCATATAGAAATAGTCGGAACAATTGTGGGTCATCGGAATCAAATAGTGCTATCACAAATAAAATGAAACTGCAACAGGCCAAGAAAATGAACAAACCGAGTACAACCTTATCCTTATCTAGTGTCTTGTTTAAGACAACTATATCTAGTTGTGGTTCAGGTTCAGGCTTTATAAAAGGGTCTAAATAAAATATTTTCATGGGATGGATTTCCTCATAGGCAGGATAAACAAGATCAGGTTGTAAAGTATGGAATAACTCAACTAAGAACTTAGAAGCACATAATAATAACCTGAATAATTATGGATCCTCAAAGTCAATCAGATTTGACTCACACAGTTGACTACAATGAAAGTGGTAGTCATTCTTAAAAAAATGTGTCAATTCTAATTCCCTAAAGTAATTAGGATTAGTCTCAAAACTTAGTAACTGACACATTTGAAATTCAAACGTTCCCACAATTGGAAGAAATTTTTTTTGGTGGGAAAACAAAGTCAATCTTGGTATTATTTCCTAGGTAAACCACATCGACCAGAGGATGGGTTTCTAACAACTGAACTTCTTTCTGGACATCAACAGGCTCAGGAAATATAGTTTGAATATGATCTTGTAAAATGGTAGAGGTGCATATTTCAAGTCCCAAGTTAGGGACTTCAAGCAGGGACACTTGAAAATCACAAGGATCATCGGTACCCTAAACTTAGGGTGGACATTACTCTCAGATGGACTAAAAACTATTTGTTGGATTCTAGAGTCCTTAAGGTCAGGACTACATTCAACTTCCTCTATAGAAGGAAATAAGGTGGACTTATAAATTGGTAGAAGTTCAAAATTAGTTTTCCATATATTAAAAGTGTCCATCAAAGGTGTAGAATCTAACAAAGTATTCACCTCATTAATAACACTATCATCGTCAAAATCAAACCCAAAGTAAGCTAGGCATTTCTCTATGGATCTTCTAACAAAGTGTTTGGTAATGACTCCTGAACTAATGTTCCTATCATGTTCACCTCTTCAATGCACGTGTTATCTAGCTCAGCTTGTTGGATACTAATATTGAAAATATTCAGCTCAATAGTCATACTACCAAAAGATAAGTTCATAATACCATTTCCACAGTTAATGATCGCATTATATGTAGTTAAAAACGGGTGACTGAATATCACAGGTATCTGATTCTATGGGTTAGGGACAGGTTGGGTATCAAGGACAAAAAAATCCATTGGATAAATAAACTTATCGATCTCAATAAGAACATCCTCTATGACACCACGAGGAATTTTCACATACCTATCAGCTAATTGTAGTGTTATCTGAGTAGGTTTCAAATAACCAAGTCCTAGCTGGAGTACACATGGTACGGAAGTAAGTTCACAGTAGCTCCTAATTCAAGTAATGCTTTCTCAACATGGTAGTTACCTATTGTGCAAGAAGTGGTTGGGGACCCTGTGTATTTGTACTTAGGAGTTGTATTGTTTTGGATAATTGAACTCACATGACTAGCTAAAAAGGCTTTCTTTTGTACACTAAATTTTGGCTTTCGCGTAGATATATCCTTAAGGAACTTGGCATAAGCAGGAATCTGCCTAATTGTATCCAATAATGGAAGGTTGATCGTGACTTGCTTAAAAACCTCCACTATGTCGTTAAAGTTGGATTCCCTCTTGGTTGGTGCTAACAATTGTGGGAACGGGGATCTAGGCACAAAATCCGGCTTATGAGGGACTACCTCGGGCTCTTTAGAGACTTCATCAGTCTCTTCGGCTACTGGATCAGAGGGGTGAACTACAGTATGTTCACTATCAGGCATAGTTACCTTGTTGTCTACTACTTTACCGTTCCTAAGGGTTCTAATTGCATTCACATGATTTGATGATTTCTCACCAGAAGATATTTCATGAACTCCTCTAGGACTGCGTTGGGGTTGACTAGGAAACCTATATTTTTCTCTTTCTCTCAAAGACTCAGCGATTTGACCAACCTGGGTTTCTAAATTGGAAATAGCCTGACTGTTAGCCTGAACAATATTTTGATTTTCTTGTAAACTTTGATTGACAAATTGTTGAAAATCTTTAGTGTTCTGAGTTAATGAGGTGACAGACTCTGCTAAACTCATGATCGTCTTTTCTAATGGACTTTGAAATTGTGCTGGTCCAGAAGGATTCTTAGTATAACCAAAACCTGGGGGAACCTGAGAATTACTAGACTGACCTTGATTTTGGCCCTTAGACCAAGAAAGGTTAGGATGGTTTCTCCAACCAGGGTTATAGGTTTCTGAATAAAGGTCAAACTTCTGATGATTATCAAATCTAGTGTTATTATAAAGAGCATAGGCTTGCTCTTCAACAGTCTGTCCTTCCCAAAATGATTTGGGTTCACTTCCACAACTAGAATGACTCAGTTCTAAAGCTTCTAACCTTTTCGATATAGATGCTATTTTGGCATCTGATTCAAAAGATCCTTCTACCCTATTGAAATTTCCTCTACTTAGAAGAATTGTTTTCTGGGGATCACTACTATTTTCCCATTGCTGGGATTTCTTCGGCGATTTCATTCAAAAATGTCATCGCATCATCGACAGTTATATTTTTAAACCCACATGTGCATAACGATTTAACCATGGTTGTTGTCGAATAACCTAAACTCTCGTAGAGGATATGAACTAGCCTTATTTTTTCTAAACCATGATGATGAAATTGTGATAATAAGTCATTGAACCTTTCCAAATATCTATATAAAGATTCTCCCTCTTGTTGAGTAAATGTGCAAATTGGATGCCTAATAGATGATGTTTTGTACCTAGGAAAAAGATTCTGGGAAAAGGAAGATGTAAGTTGTTTATAGGTTTCAATGGACTCAGAAGTTAAAATATATACCCAGGATTTGGCTTTGTCTCTTAGTGAAAAAAGGAAACAATCTAAGTTTCAATGCTTCATCATTTAGGTCCTTAATCCTGATGGTACTACAAATTTCCTCAAAATCCCTAATATGGAAATAGGTGTTTTCATTTTTTTTCCTAAGAAGATTGGGAGCATCTGCATGGTCCAGGTTTTAACTCATAGTTTGCTTCAGTTTCAGCTAACTTCATACATGATGGACGAGAAGTCCTAGTCGGGTTCAACAAAGCTTTTAAAGTTGCCATTGCTGGCGCTATCAAAGGACTAGGAGTAACTTCTTCACGCAGTGTCAAGTTCTCAAAATTGAAATTTCCAAAATCAGGGCCCTCAAAAAGAAAAGTCTTCAAGGTCCTCGTTTCCAGGGACAAAACTACTAGGTTTGTCACTAATCAAACGACCTAGAGTATCTCTTTTCCAAGCTCGCTCAGTGATGATTTCGAGCGGTCTTGGCATACACTAAAAACTAAAAAAATAAATTCTAATTGGAAGGGAATTCTAAGCAATCACAAGCAAGGATGACTCAACCAAATCAAACTTGTTGAATCTAGCAAACAAAAAGCATGATGTCTCTACTTAGATTGTTTCTAAAACAACTTTTATTCTTTCAAAAGGAAACTAGTTACAGTTTTAGCAAAACTCTTTGAACGATCCGAATTAGATTAAGTCGAATAGAAACAGGATAACTTCTAAGGATATTTGATAACCCTGTCTCTTTGGCAACGTTTCCTTTGGTTACAAGGCGGCTCAAATCTACTTAAAATAATCTTCCTGAACTTTGAGTTAGGCAAACAGAGTAACCAATACAACCCTTTTGAATGACTTTCAATAAGCTCGTTACCCTATTGGTTTCTTTCTAGTTAAATTTTAAGGCTTAGGTTCGCGTTTGGTAACATGTTCCTAAAGCGGGCAAGAAAGAAACGGTGATGAAATCCGAGTCCTTATCTTGTATGGCCAGTTCTTGCCTTTTACTAGAAAAGTAAATCCGTATTCAGGTCCTCAACATATATGCACACGAAGGAGTCCAGAAAACCCACTGACAGGGGGATTCGTGGGTTGTTAGAGTCTTACCTTCCAGAGGGGCGACGAATCGTTGAAGTTGACTCAGACCACCGACTCATATGTCAGTGTACGAACCTGAGGAGCTGAGACAATATCGTAATTATCGTCCTTCCATGTTGCAGTTTATATTTAATTACCCTTCCGTAGGGTTTTTAAAAAAAATAATTTCCAAAAGTCCAAAAAATAATAAAGTCCAAAGTCCAAAAAAAAAAATCCAAAAAAAAGTCCAAAAATAATAAAAGATTTCCTAGTACAATTTTCTAAAAATAAAAATAATTAAAAACCTAAAAAATTAAGTAAAAAAATAAATTATTGTCTTCTTTTTCCTCTCTTTTCGATTTATCTTTGACTCCAAGTCTTTAATCAATCAATATAATCTTTGGCTCCAATTTTTTTTAATCCAGAACCTGTAATACAAATAAGAATACCCAAAAACGTAAAATATGTACACGAAGGAGTCCAGAAAACCCACTGACAGGGAGATTCGTGGGTTGTTAGAGTCTTACCTCCTGTTCCAGATGGGCGATGAATCGTTGAAGTCGACTCAGGCCACCGACTCCTATGTCAGTATACGAACCTGAGGGGCTGAGACAATATCGTAATTGTCGTCCTTCAATGTTGCAGTTTATATTTAATTACCCTTCTGTAGGGTTTTAAAAGAATAATAATTTCCAAAAGTCCAAAAAATAGTAAAGTTCAAAGTCCAAAAAAAATAAAATATTATAAAAATAATAAAAGATTTCCTAATACAATTTTATAAAAATAAAAATAAATAAAACCCTAAAAAATTAACTGAAATAAATAAATTATTGTCTTCTTTTTCCTCTCTTTTCGATTTATCTTTGACTCCAAGTCTTTGATCAATCAATATAATCTTTGGCTCCAATTTCTTTTTGAACCAAAACCTACAATACAAATAACAAATAAAAAATAAAAATAAAAATCTAACTAAACTAACTAACCTAACAAAAAACTAAAAATAAATCTAAAAACAA
Source organism: Papaver californicum (assembly GCA_023531435.1). Classification (NCBI taxonomy): domain Eukaryota; kingdom Viridiplantae; phylum Streptophyta; class Magnoliopsida; order Ranunculales; family Papaveraceae; genus Papaver; species Papaver californicum. The sequence goes on along the minus strand of JAJJMC010014687.1, from coordinate 13,789,795 downwards.
GACCCCGGCAGCGGCGCCAAAAACTTTATCTTTTCAGAAAAATGGTAAAAATAATTCGTTCGCTGAGACTTGGGAAGATTCGTTTTAGACCTAATTCTGAATTAAACTAGAATTAAGTAAAAGAATTTAACAATATTTGGAAGAACTGGAACTCAGGATTCCACCAAAATCACTTCTGAATGATTTCCACAATGATTCTTTAACAATTATAGCTCTTTTATTGACTATGTTTCTTTGCCAAAAGCAGATTTTTAAAATATTAATTGTAAATCACAAGCATGGCGCATCAAAAGCTATTAAGTCCGAGCATACACCATCAAACAAAATCACAACTAATTAAGAAAAATCACAAATCAATTAAAAATCAATGCAAAAGTCATTAAGAATCAAAAATAGTTGTCATTCATTCATGAAATATGGCTTCCTCCACTATCCCATTGGTTGGGTTTAGCTCATCATGCTTAAAACACCCTCAAAAGATTGATACATGGCTTGAAAGTGTTTGAGAAGAAGAAAAGAAGCTAAAAATAATAAAACAGGAAACTGCAACGTTTTCTGGACGTTACAGATTAACTGTTGCAATTGAGCTTGAAGATAAATATTGCAAAGCGAAGATAAACGTTGCAGATGGGTTGAAACAACTGTTGCAGCTGAAGATAAACGTTGCTATTCAGTTGAAGAAATCGTCACCGTATCCCTGTTCTTCACTAGCAACAGAACTTTCTTTTTTTTTTCTCCTGTTTTTTGCCGAGCCTCCCCTCCTTGAGTTTTCTTCCTCCTCTTTGCTATTTATAGGTTCCACAAACCCTAACAACTCATTCTTAATCGATAAGGACCCAAAAACCAATCCAAAACTAACTCAGATTCATGTAAATCCGAGTCAGGGAAGGAAACTATTTTCCGGCAAAAACATGGATTTTCCAGCTCGTTTCACGGCTTTAAACTCTTGTAATTTACGTGTTTCATCCTCTAATGATTTTTGCTTCATGT
>JAJJMC010014687.1:13763870-13788705 GCA_023531435.1 Papaver californicum | reverse complement strand
TTGCTTCATGTTGATAAGGTTTAAACTCTTTAAAATCCCCTAAAAATTGATTTCAACCTAAATCAGGAACTCTTCACGTAAGAAGTTGGTTCCCGCCCTTTTTTCGAATTTTTAAATAATGAAGAAGGTTGCCCCTATCAAAACGTTGGGTGTTTTTATCAATCAGTATGGATGCCTTTAGTAATTTTCCTGGGTGCCTTTAACAACTTGTAAATCAATTTTTCCACAAATGTTTATTTCTCAAAAATACCTACAAATACATAAAATACAGAAATAAGTATAAAAATATGTATCAACAATATATAAAATTGTGAACAATTTAAATATAAAAATATGTCTATCATGGAATAAGCTAGTTCTGGGTATCATTTTTATTACCTTTGGTTCTCATTTGGTTTACTATAGTAGCCTTTCTTTTCCCCGAATTGTCTTTCTAGGCCTAGAGATCTGTCTTTTTAATGGATCCCGGATGTTGTTGCATACAATTGAAGACTTTATCACACTTAGCTTTCCATAAGTGTCAGATAATTGTTGTGCTGAAACTACTCCAGCTTTCTTGTTTATCGTCCCATCCACTTGGAGCACTATACCAGCTATGCACCCATTTTTTAATTAAAATGATGAGTAGGGGTACCTGGAGGGAAAGGATTTGAACGAGCGGAAAATCAAACATGTACATCTGGCGAAGGGGCACTAAAAAAATGATCTAAATTCTCATTTAGTTGAGAACATAAAGAGCAATTATTGGGAAAGTTAACAAATCTAACAATAATGGCAGTACAACGGACCATGTATTGAAGACTCTTATAGATGAACATATTTTCTTGGGTGCAGACTTGACTTCCCAGATCTTGACCCACTGGGTATGGGAAAATTTAGGGAATTCCTTGATTCCAGAGTACATCTGATTTTATCCTTAGAGTTATTTTGATGATAATCATGCATATGGCATCAACTACCTCCCTACCAAAAGTGGCCAAGAACAAATCCTTGTCACATTCACCAATATCTTGGTTTATAAGTTGTTTAACATAAGTTAAAGAACCTTGGGGCTGCTAACTAGGTTGGAGAAAGATATTGGGAGTCCATATATCCTCCCAAATGTGTACGGATGCCCCATATCCCACCTCCCACAAACATTAGGTTAATGCTTGTCAGCCCTTGTTGGATACATTACCAAATCCAAGATCTTGATTGGTGATTTACGGTCTAGAGGATGCCTGCAGTCAGGTGCATGGCCAACTGACCCGCGACAAAAACAACGGCCTCCACAGTCCAGCATGTACTCTACGCTTGCATCAGATGGGATAGTTCGCTATATATTTTTCGAACTTTGAATGCTACAAAAGAGAGAATCATGAATTCGTGAAGCAGGTAGTCATTGTTAGTAGCACAAATTAACATGGATGCTAAAAAATACATAAATTAACATGGATATCCATCATTCAAACTCTACTTGTAGAATTGGTTGTATGTAACAACTTGGATGATGCATAAATGTTTATGGGTGGTCGATGAAGTTGGCTTACACTTGGCCTTTTGGGCGCCTTAACCATGGGGGTCTTGAGAAATTTTATTACTTTTGGTCTCATTATACTATATATGTGAATATGTGATCTAGTTTGAATCTTAATTTTTTACTATTTTATTTGTGGGCGCGTAGCTAGAAGCTATTGGTTTTGATTGTAGTGAGTGACTGTGAGACTATATGTCCGTATAGCAGACTCTTGTGAAGCTCAGAATGAAACCAAGCAATAAATAGATGTACACACCAATCATGTACAGAAAACTAAAGCAACGTTCAAGTCCAACGATTAGTCTAACTAGATTTTATGAAGATTGAGCCAAACAGTTAAAATTGTAAGAGGATTGATGTCAGGTTTTTCTCTCTTTACTCTATAGGTAGGGTTAGAACTGGACTACGAAGAGGACCAAGTAATAACCAAATGCAGAGCTATAGGGTACTCGTTTGATCAGAATACATCATGACCAAGTAATCCTTGATGGAATAAGCCAACTCAATCACCTTAACCTACGTAGTCGTACTTGGTTTGTGTATAACCGTTACTTTCTTTCACCTAGCATTAAGTACGACTACGTAGTTTAAGTTGATTGAATTGGCTTATTCCATCAGGGTTTACTTGGTGTCTGTTCTCTTGCTGTTATATCGTGTGAATTCAGAGTAACATAAATTTGCAGATGATAATATAGGTATACATAACTGATTGTATCTACCGGTTCAAACTCAAGAAAGCTTGGCCACTTCTTGGATAGCCAAATAACAAATATTCCTCCTTGTCAAAAAAAATAAAATAAAATAAAAAAATTCCCAAAGCAAGATTTACTAGTTCAACACCCTATTTCATGTGTCATGTATATTACTATGCTCCCATCAAAGTACATTTTATGTCACTCTCAAAGTCTCAATTCAAAATAACACATGCATTTTTCTCTTTATCTCTGTCTAGATCATCAAAACTGATATGAGCAGTCTTGGTCAGATGTGTGCCATGGATTTCCAAGACACAAAAACAAGACGGTCAGAACCCATCCCTTCAGACTGCCCAATAAAACACAAAAGCGAACCATTCTGGTCTTCTTTCTCTCTCTTTCTTTCTCTATGCATATACGAATCATAACCTTGTCCCTTATAAGAAACGCGTGCTAATTTTTGGTGACGTCTCCACTTTCTACTACTACAACTCTACAGTGCTAATGCCCACCTCTCCCTCGAAAGCCTATTTCATACATCTAGACCCCGCCTGCTCCATCTCTCTCTCTCTTTTCTTTTTGTGTTCTTCGATTCTGTTCACATTTTAATCAGTTTTTGGCGCTTTAAAAAAAAAAGAAAAAGATAGCCTTAAGCACCTATGTTAGTTTTGGTTTTGCTAGATGTTGGGCTTCCACCTCGGAGTATTATGGTGGGAGTTTTAATCTCCGCACGGTCATTTATGTATACGACACTGCTTAGGCATCTAACACTTGGATCGTACACAGTTTAACCATTCATATAGATACCGTATTAGATGTCTAGGCTTCCAACCAAAAATAGATGGGCAATGAAATTTGAGTATGGATATTAGAATTATGGTGACTATCAATCCCAACAGGTTTACTATTACCATGATGAATAATTTGGTTACTGCTATTACTGTTTCATCATGCAGCTTAACCTTTTTTTTTCCTTTTTTTTTTAACCAACTTAACTTACTGCTGTGCAAGAGCCATTACCTTATACTGTACATATTACGCCTTTCTTTGTATATATACTTAGTTATTATGAAATTGTAACTTTTTGGGTGTGATTCAATTCAATTAAGCCACTTAATGTATTATTTTTTAGTGACCACTTAGTTACTCTAGCTAATTAAGATGTTCCATCTATCTGCATATTATGAGTTTTACTTTTATCTATCTCTATATAATGAATTTTACTCCTTCAGTAACAACCACCATTTTGAAGTTAATGGATCGTTCTTAATTACTTCCGCAACGCGTCAATATTTAATTGAGTTACTAAGCTTCTGAATGATCCATCTCTATAATGAGTTTAAGTTCATAGTCAACTACGTAATTTCGAATTAGTTAGTTAGTCATATATATATATATACGCTGAATGATCCATCTCTATAATGAGTTTAAGTTCATAGTCAACTATGTAATTTCGAATTATCAGTTTAACCCCAACGCGTCGAAATGTAACTGCAGTATATCGATGACACGATATTTTCACTTATCAGAAAACAAGAAAAAAAGTATGTATATGCCATAATTCGATCACCTAATGTTCTTTTACCAATCAATAGAATGTACTATTATACCATAAACCTAAAGCATGCATAAATTTCATCAGTATTATTGTAATGCTAAAATTCATGAAGCCTCTTTTCATTCCCTTCTTTTCTTTTTGCCACTTTCAAATCACTGTGCGCCCATAAATGGTGGACCGTGGAACGGGATTTTTTTTGCATACAATTAGTCAAGGATCTTTTGTTCTTCATTAAAACTTATTTTGTTGGAGAAATTCCTTAAACATATTCATCAAAAGTAAAATTTGTTTTTTAATTAAAAGAGGTTCTTAACTAAGTTGACTAATTAATTTATTATTAGTCTATATTTATACACTACCAGAATATAGTAGGTAGGATATTGTTTTACATATATAACTAATTAATGAAAGTGGATGATGGAGGAGAACCCAAGTTCTAGACGAATGATTTCAACCCTTGAGCATCACTAGACAACATCATTGTGGGTTATTGCTTTGCTTTCTTTACCACTACCACCACTTGTATCTTTCTTCATTCAACCCCTGCCAAAATACGAACGCTAGCTAGAATTTTAACACTGAATAAAAAAAAATCTGAAACTCAAATAATAAGCACTCCAAACATAACTAGTGGCTACTACTGCCACTGTAAAACTTGTCTTTGGAACTTAGCAAATTATTACAGAGACTAGATGAGAGTAACAACCCCCAACAAATTCATAATTTTGTTCTTTTTTATCTTTTCTTATGCATAATTCTAATCTATTTTTCTTGTTTCTTTAACTTGGTAGAATCATTAGATGAAGAAAAAACCTTGTTTGTTTATAACACGCGCTTATTTTTCTGTGTAGATAGAAACGGGGTTTGTGTAAATGAGTACTTAGTTAGTGAGAGTGAGTGAGTGTCGGTTATATGCATTTGATCATTGAATTTCATAACACTTGTCTCCATTTTATTTGTAGGGTACTTATAGCTGTACCTATATACTCATCTCTCTCTCTAACTCACTCAAAAAAAATTCATAATTCGCTTTGTTCTTTCTAAACTTTTCTCTTTAAGTCTCTCTTATTTCCTTCATATGATTTAAAGATGATGACATAGAGAGTGGAGTTTGTGGTGGTGAATTTGATGCAAACCTGAATTCTCTGGTGGTGGTAATTAATGGAGTCTTTAGTACCGCCGGGTTTTAGATTTCATCCAACGGACGAAGAGCTAGTAGGTTACTATCTGAAAAAGAAGGTAGCATCACAGAAGATCGATCTTGATGTTATTCGTGATATTGATCTTTATCGTATGGAACCATGGGATCTTCAAGGTACATATATATTAGCTAGTACCACCTCTTTTGTTGTTTTGGTTTAAGTTAATTATCGAATTCCATGGGATCTAATAGGTTTTCTACTCGGTTTTGGTTGACATACCGCCAGCCCTGTAGTAACTTCTCCACCTAATTAACTATTAAGTGAAGTTCAATTAGCAGGTGTTGTCGAGATCTCTCTTCTATGGCTGCAGTCAGAGATAGCTATACCTAGCCAGCTATAGCACACAAGAGCATTCTAGAAAATATATCCAGGCATATATCATGTGTGCGCACTAAGAGGTTATCGGTCAGATTATATGCTACCTATTAGAAGAACCAAAGATCTGTCTAGCTATACACGTATACCTTCATTCTCTCTCTAAGATTCATAGGTGCACCATGAAATCAACCCTAATTTTCTAACCGACTTTGATAAGCAACGCAAAGCCATAATTAATTGCTTACTAATTAATTTCCTCCTTCACACCAATATCAATTTAAGATAGATTTTGCGTTAGTTCACGGGTCGAGTAATCCTATGCTAGTCATGTTTGATCATAAAATATAGACAGAGTAAGGTTAATATAAGTTTTTATATTTTGTTTTCTAAACTTTGTTTTACTTACCGGACTGTTGAATCTTATATAAAATTTGAACAGAACGATGCCGGATCGGGTATGAAGAACAAAAAGAGTGGTATTTTTTCAGTCACAAAGATAAGAAGTATCCGACGGGAACAAGAACGAATAGAGCGACAATGGCCGGGTTTTGGAAGGCAACTGGTCGAGATAAAGCTGTGTATGATAAGATCAAGCTAATTGGTATGAGGAAGACCCTCGTCTTCTATAAAGGAAGGGCACCTAATGGACAAAAGAGTGACTGGATCATACATGAATACCGGCTAGAATCCGATGAGAATGGAGCACCACAGGCAAGCTACGATTAATTTGTAGTTTTAATACTTCTATTATTTACTTTCACCCTAAAAAAAGAACAAGATTTTCGAAATCATACTAAGTTTCCACCATTTTCTTGTTATTATATCCTCCCTCTCTCTCTCTCTCTCCTAAATTAAAGAAGAAGATATCGTGTTAATGTACGTACTAAAGAGATCATAAACAGGCACATTAGCTTTTCGAACTTTTTTCATAGTTTCCAAAACATGTTAAGAGCCACAAACAGCCTTTATATCTTGTCGATTCGATGATACTTCTTCAAAGCTTTTATCAAGTTGCTGATGAAGACATTTCTTAGCTGACTACACATTGTGAAAAACAAGTACTTTTTTTTTCTTGGTTTTCTTTCTTTTAGCTGCTAATATTTTTAGAAAATACAATTTGTTTCCAAAACTAATTCAATTATTTTACTTCGCATTCCCTTTGATCACTTTTAGGTCTTTTACCTGTCAACTAGTATACTCGCAGTCTAAGAAACATGTGTGGTTCCTAAATTGGTAAAGCTTGAATATACGGGTTTAAATCTTCTTCTTTTCATTTTAGTTTCTGAGTGCATGGAAACGAACCAAAATCTCATTCCACTAGATCGTTGGAATTTATTGCAGGAAGAAGGATGGGTCGTTTGTCGAGCATTCAAGAAAAAAACAACAACCAACTGCCAAACTAGGAACCATACGGATCGTCAAGGTTTGGAGTCATCCAGTCGCCACTATGATCATCAGTCAAGTGGATTCAGCTCTATCCTTGATTCGGTTGGTTATATCTCAAAGCAACAGAATTACATTTGCAAGCAAGAGATTCATGAAGTTGTTAATTTGAATTCAGATAGTAATTTTGTAGAGCTACTTCCCCAACTAGAGATCCCTTCAATGCCACTCGTAAAGAAACATCCTTTAACAAGCTTCCTGTCATCACGATGCCCTATAGAGCCGGTTGCTATTATAGTTATCGATGAAGATCATGAAGATGATACAACAAGGATAACAGTGTGCGACAACAATAACCATAACAAGATGAAGCATAGCAGTACTGAGAAAGTTACAGATTGGAGAGCCCTTGATAAGTTTGTCGCTTCTCAATTAAGTCATGAAGACAGCAAAAACAGATCATGCGATACCGGAAGACGCCCTAATCTCGGTGTTGATCTGGGATATGATCAATATAACTCGGACGTAGCATTGCTTTTATCGCGGGAAAAAAATAATGAAATTAACAAGTTGAAGGAGTTCTTATTGAATTCATCAGCATCGGCTTCTGGAGACGACGGTGACAATATAATCGGAATTTGCATTTGAGAAACACGTATTCATGGTTTAATGATATTGATTTATATATATAAGAGACCGATATAGATATCATCATCAGTAAGGCATGGACCTGATATGTTAACATTTGTTGTGGTTATTAATAAAATTATTATTCATGATAATATAATTTTGGTAAAAGAATGTTCTGTTGATCGGGTTAATATTTAGTCTCTCTCTCCAAGTCTTTCTCAGACAAGACTATAACTTCTGTCTGATGATTTGGTAAAAACAGAGAATGCTAGATCAGATGGCGATCTCACTCTCTAAGATAAGTTATAGGTACATGCAGTAATAAAATCGAATGATCTGACTGACTTTCTAAGTGAGTCAAATTTAGGGCACAGAGACATGTGACAACATTCTGCCTTTAGTAGGTTGCGGAATTTAGAAACTTTCTATGCTATAAGCTGCTTAGTTTGTTTTGATCTTATCAGTAGTTTCAGTACTTCCATAGGAAGCACTCATACATTTCGGAGGAATAAGAAGTTTCAGTATCTTTTGCTGAAACAAAGCGTGGACTGACAACCTAGCTAGGTTATCATGCATGGCTCGAATAATATAAAATTAAAAAGAGCAACATAGTGATATCTATCGTCTAATTCAGTTGTTTAATTCAGTTGGGCTTTATCAATAGCATGTGGCCCAGTACCAGTTAGTGACTTCTGGGTGAGCAACGGATGGATGAATGTAGATTTGATACCACCCGCGTCCAATCTATCCATATGATAGATTTTAAAAATATATTCGTGTTCAATCCATTATCTAACGGCTTTGATACCTGCAGGTAAGCGGATGAATCAAATAAATGCGGATGGATTCGCAGTTTCAAAATATATTTAAGATTTTGTTTATCCGTCACCCTTGACTTCCTACATCTCATGGTTTAACTATATATGGCTTAATTACAGTTTATTCTTCATGATTGGAGCGGTACATGGTGTACGAATGCTTATGAGGTGAGAAAAAGTTATTCCGCCAAGAGAAAGGAGGAAAGGTGATAATTATAGTCGTAATTGAAGAAGAAGACAAGAAGAAGAAGTTGTAGATAATTCAATTTTTACTGAGACTCCCTAAATTGCTCTTTGACATTATGATGATGGATTTTGTTAATGGCTTACTATTTTCCTATGTTATCCTTCGTATTTATCTTTAATATCAAAATTATCCTTCAGACCGGATGTCTAGTGGATGGATGATGTTTCATTCACATCCAACCCGTGAAAACAATCGGTTTTGGAAACTCATCCACGCCCAATCCACCAAAATACCGGTCGAATGTCCACCCACTAAAATTTGGATTGGACTAGATGAAATCCCTGGATATGGTTGTTTTGCTCACCCCTAATCAACATACAGTATAACTTCTTTAAAATAATACTCGAAAATATAATATTCTTGTTAAAATAAAATTTTTGGTCCTAACTCAGGCCATTAGTGCTAAAATAATTAATTTGATATAATCATAAAATAATATATTTCAAAAGTTCCCTTAAGTATTAATAGGTCCCAAATAATATATAAAATAAAAATATGTTACTTAAAAAATAACAATTTAATTTCATATGATGAATATGGATATTTTATATATGGCGTCATCCACGTAAAAATTTTCTTGGTTCAAAATTCTAAAATATGGGGGGAAAAAATCATCTCAAATTCATAAATTTTTTTAGCTATCTTTTTTTACATATTTGTCTACATACACCTGGTTAAAATTATTTCTTTATTTACTTATAAATCATTTATACCAATAAAAATATGATTAGGATAATAAAATATCCTCTAAGTAAACCTCTAAAACTAGAGGTTCACCTATAAGATGTCTAAAAGATTTTTGTTCAACATCATCCTCACATCAATTGGTTGAAAATGATTTATTAAATATTGTTATGTATCATATGTGGCATAACACTTTACTCTTGAAAAATAACCATTGAAAAAACTCTTAGGAAACACAACAACCAACTGGAATGGTAAATAGAAGTTAAAATCTCATATCAAGGAAGCTCATAACAACCACAAAAATAATACAAAATAGACTCAACCATAGGTCAAAATAAAACGAGTTTCAAAAAAGTTGTACAAGAACAGGCCTGAGATAACTCCATAAGCATCTTATTCTCAAGGTGGCTCAGAATTCACATTCTTCCAGTTGAACATAAACCATAGGAAGTGCTCACTCTTATGTTCCCATAATTTCTTAGATTCATAATGATATTTTTCATATTGTTAGGTAATTCGATAAGCTAAGTTTGAAGTTTCATACTCAATTTAATGGTAATATTAGGGGAAAAAGGTTTTTTTTTTGCGTTTTCTCCCCTCCAAATATTGCTTTTTATATTATATCATCTAGAGTTTCTCCTCTCATCAAGTATTCAAATCATTATCCAGTTAGTTGAGTCAGTAGTAGTGTCCATGTGGCAAAACCAAACACGTGTCAAACGAAATACCTAAATACCCTCTCTTTTTTTCCTGTCAAATTCCTTCCCTCCTCCTTAAATCAGATTAAGAAAGAAGCTTTGCTGCCATCGATTCACAAAAATGTATTAGCTTGAGACGAGAAGAAATAATGTGCTTGAGTTTGGGTTTGATTTGTACCCATTCCATGTGATGTTTTGTGCAAACAAACCGAGAAGGAGGCGGATCTAATGTCGTAAATGGGTCTGCTACAGTTGAAGGAGTTGATGTTATTTCCCATAGAAATCGGGGATGGTTTAAGCAAATCATTTGCTACGAGTTAAGTATAAAATTTTAAGCAAACCATTTGAAAATAAAGTTTATCAATATTAGCAAATTAGAAAATCATTAAATTTCATACTTTTAGGGATCAAAAAGGCATGAGCAACTATCATTTTCATCATCATTTTGTTATGAAGAAATTCTTTGATTGTATTTGGAGGATATAACAAAAAGATACTGAAAACTATCATTTTTCATCATCATTATTGATTTTATTTTTAAATGTACTTTATAATTGTACATGATGATATTAATTTTGAATTAATCTATGTCGAAACTCTGACTCTATTTCTTGCAGAAAATATATTTTATGTGAAGTTAGTTTTATATTGTGATGATAGGTGATAATCAAAGACGGACATAGAAGCTTGGGAAAATAATAAAATCTTCATATAATGAAATTAAAAGAACTTGTTTAAAGGATATAATAAAAAAGATAGGTTCAATTATCAATTTTCAAAAATAACAAATTAAAAATGATACATGCAATAATGCTGCATAGTACGGGTGCATATTCTTGTATAAAATAACTTACTTTAATGATAATACAAAAAGAAAAAAAGAAGAAAAAAAAGACGAGAAAACATAATCTTGATGATTAAAGTTAATTAAATTATAGTTTGTTATTCATATTTTTTCCGTCCAAGTTATATAGGTGGAGTTTTAATTTTTAGTTATCTATCTATACAGGCATAGTTATAATTCCTAGATAGTTTTATATATATATGTGTCCTCATTTATGATAGTAGTATTACACTAAAATAAATTAAATATTTCTAATCTTTAATAAAAAGTAAGGGGTAATACAGAAAAATTGAGAGATTTACATAACTTAGACTGTGGAAGTAGTATAAAAAGCTACCTATGGCAAGGCTAAACTACCTACGGCAACAAATTGCTCACAAATCAACCAACGTTAACAGCAAGTGATGCATGAAAAAAGAAACGGAAAGTTGGCAAGAACTATACAATTAACGGGTGGGCCTAAAAGAAACCTTTGTGGCCCGTCATTTTTATATAAGGGAATTTTAGGTTAAGGTTAAAAAAATTATTTTTTCTATTCACAAGTCCAAACTATTTTTTATTTATTGTTAAATCCATGATTATTTGAAATTATAAAAAGAGAGGAAGAAGACACGAGTACCCTTAATATGTTATACTTGTATAACAAATAAATTTTCGAATTTTTTCTTTCCTTTGTAAATTTCGTATTTTTTCTCTCGAATTATGCAGCCACCACAAAGGATGCATAACACATAATGCAACCAAATTTTGGTTTATACATCCACTAAATCGGTTACGCAACCACTAAAACAATGTATATGCTTAAAAAATAATATTTCAATAAAAAAAGGATGCATAACAAATTATGCAATCATTTTCTCGATTGCATAACAAGTTACGCATCCATTTTTTTAACTGCATAACAAGTTATGTCATTTTTGGTTGACTTCAGTGCTTACAAAAAAATTGATGCTTGATGTGTTATGCAATAATTTTCTTAGATGCATAACAAATTATGCATTCATTTCTCGGATGCATAATAGATTATGCAGTTATTTTTTTATTTTAGTACTTACAAAAAAATGTTGCATATTACGTTATGCAGTCATTTTCTCGATTGCGTAACAAGTTATACAAAAAAAAAATTATAGTTGCATAACAGGTTATACAACCATTTGTGGTTGATATCAGTTCTAACAAAAAAACTATTACATAATGTGTTATGGATCCATTTTTGCAGCTGCATAATAGATTACACTAGGGATCATCAGAAACAACTCTAGGGATCATCAGGATCAACTGTCCATATACGAGCATTGTGTCGTTGGTGAATTAAGGCAATGTTACATTATATTCAATGATAAAAACAGAGTTGAAAATCACATTAATAACGACTGCTGGAAAACAACATTGTTGAGAAATAACGATATAAGAAGTTTATCCACCTACGATCATCAGATACAAACATCAATTTCAACCCATCAGAAGACCATGGTATACGGAAGATCGAACCTTCATTCCAACAAGTTTACTCATACAGGTAGCTGCATATTGTTGACCATTAAATTCAGTATTGTTGTACAATGAGATGCTCAATGTGTTAGATTCTTCTATTGAATCTGGAGATAATGAAGTGTAATTCTGAGGAAGCAATTTCTAAACAATGACCTGCATAGGTAATGTTAAAGGCCTACGCAGTCAGCACCAAGTAGTTGAAAAAGAAAAGCAAGTAAATATACGGAGTAAGGAATGTCAACCACCATATTATAGACAGTACCAGATGCCACACGAAGTGCTTTGACACTGTCACCCCATAAACGAATTGAGTATAAAAGTGTTCTTTCTGAATTTTGAAAAGATTTACAAAAACAATTGGTTCTAAAACATTAAGAAAGTTGAACTAACCTGGATAACTGACTTCCAGAACTATAGTAGAGTTCAATATATCCCATAGAAAAACTGAGTTGTTGTTTATTCCTACTGCAAGATAACTACTTATATTACTTTCAGAAGTGACTTTGTCCTCCTACTGACCACCCAAAAGCTGCATTAACTATTGGAATTTATTCCAAAAGCTGCTCCTGCTGGGATGTGTCAGTTCAATTCCTGCTGCAAATTTGACTCCCTACGTCCTGGCATCACCATTTGTTGCTCCTTAAGAGCGATTGTAGCGGGAAGATTAAAACACGGATTAAAGATTAAAAGTAATCTTTAATCGTCAAAAATATGAACCGCAGCCGTGCGATTATAGATTAGGTTTAATCGACGAAATCCACTGTACATGATTAAAAGTAATCTCCCGACCTCGACTAAAAATTATAATCAAGCGAAGTCCCAGGAGTTCGTTTGGACTCAAGCGGTGGACTAGGATTTCATTTAAAAACACGGGCGAGACACTAATGATTCGCCTGTTGAAGCGAGAAGCTAATGCTTCACCTGCTCACACGAGAAGCTAGACTACCGCTAACCTCCAAGCGCAACACCAGAGCTTCGCCTAGTGTGAGCGAGTACCTAGTATACCGTTTGCGTCCAAACGAAACTGCACAGCTTCGCCTGAGCCTGAGCGCTGTGACAGTATTTCGCCCCGTCCCAGGCGTTACTCCAGGTGCTCGCTTGCCTTATTTTTACCGTTAATATGTTACCGTTGATTTAGCCGTTGGCCTTGTATAACGGCTATATTTTTACACTATATATGGAATACTAAACTCATGTCATTTTACTCAACTCATCATTGTATTTGAAATTTCTAAAGTTCCTCACAATTTAATAAGTTTGCGAATCGATTAGGATTATGGCGTCAACTAAACCCCGAGGTCCAAATTTCTCTACATTTGAAGATGTTACATGTGTACAATTCATTTGTCGATATCTCAAGATTCTAGTATTAGTATCGATCAATCTGAAGAAAAATTATGGTCTCGTATATTACATCGGATGAAAGAAGCAATACCTTCGATGCCACCACGTAGTTGGACATCCCTTCAGAAACGATTTCAAATTATAAGTAAAGATGTGGCACTTATGTCTGCAAAGGAGGATGAAGTGGAAAAGGAACATCATACTGGATGGGGCCCCGAAAATAAGGTAACTACTCATTTAATTTTGCTGATTACATTAATCTTTCAGATTGTATATCATTTACTAAATTGAATTGAAAAACTAGATTGCAGAAGTAAAGAGGCTTTTCAAGGAAGCTATTGGGAGAAGTTTTAAGCATGAAGATTGCTACACAATTATGTTAGATAATATTAAAAATTCAAGACGGTCGACAACTGTTTTCGATTCATCACAAGCTAAGTCTGATTACGACAATGTTGAGTACAACCTTGATTCACAGGACTTAGATGGTTCCAGTACCTATGAAGACCTAGGAGATATCCCTAACACAATAATCCGTCCAATGGGGAAAAAAGAGGCCAAACGACAGAAGACAAAAGGGAAAGCAAAATTTACTGAACAAACTGAAATGATGCAAAATATCTATATAGAACAACAAAACTTCAACGCCAAATATACAAAACAAATAGAACTGAAGAGGGAAGAGAGAGAAGCTGAGGTGGATGCATTACTAGCTGATTCAAATGCAAAGTTTGCACAAAAATAAGTTGATTCAAATGCAAAGTTTGCAGCAAAACAAGCTAGGAAAGAAGCATAAGAGGAGCTTCGTATAATGACGATGGATCTCTCCGGGATGGAAGATGTATCAAGACAGTACATCGAATGAGGGAAAAAATTTTGAAAAAAAATTTAGTTTGAACTTTTATGATTTTATTTAGTTATTGTTAGTTTTTTTTAATCAATAAGTTGTTATGTTTTTAATGTCTCCTCATTTAATTAAAAATTTAAATTATTTTTTTTTTAAACAATTAATTCAAATACTCAGACGAACTGAACAGAACATTGTCAAATAACAAGACCTAAATAAATAAAGATAATAACACTCTTGCTAGAATCGCGGGTACACTTACAAGAGATTTCCCCCCAAAACCTATATAGAGGTTTTACATAATTTCAATCATCGCCAGCAGATGTCCATATGTGTTCGATCAAGTCATTTCGTAAACGAAGCCCGGTCTGTTTATCGAATACTGAACGCTCTGCGTTGGTCCTTTAACAATCTCGACAGTTGAGAAGTGTTCTGCCTAGAAATATTTACTGGTGCACCGTGGCTGCGTTGCTCATACTCATGCGGCCAATCACCGGGTATACGTTCATCCTCCACTATCATGTTATGTAGGATGATGACAGTTTTCATGATATATGCTAACACATCTGGATTCCACATACGTGCTGGTTGTTTGATGATTGCAAATTGATTTTGCAGCACACCGAAGTCCCGTTCCACATCTTTTCGACAACCTTCCTGCATAGCAGAAAATTTTTGTTTCTTTTGGGAATCTAGATGCTTAATCGTAGGCACAATAGTTGGTGCGCTGGGTATATTCCATCACCCAGATAATACCCCATATTGTATTGATTTCCGTTCACTGAGAAGTTAACTGCAGGTGCTGTACCGTCGATTTGATTTTTAAAGATATATGAACAGTTCAACACATTGATATCATTGTTAGAACCCGGCATACCAAAAAATGCATGCCAAAACCAAAGATCATACGACACCACTGCCTCCAGGATAATACTTTCGCTACCCTTGTACGCCGTATAAGCACCGGATTCAGCCGATGGGCATTTGTCCCATTTCCAATGCATGCAATCAACACTACCAAGTATCCCTGGAAATCCCCTTTTTTTGTTCTCGCCAAGAAGGAATTCAATATCACGCTCAGTTGGCGTGCGAAAATATCCATCCCCGTACAATTGGACTATAACCCGGCAAAACCTACGAGTTGTTGCCAAAACTGTGGATTCCCCAATACGTAAATACTCATCAATTGCATCTGCCGCACATCCGTAAGCTAACATTCGAATTGCTGCAGTAATTTTTTGGTGAGGGGTTAATCCAAGAACACCGCATGCATCCCTTTTTTGAACAAAATAACTATTTACTGCCACAACATCACCCAGAATACGGTTGAATAATTCTCGACGCATTCTAAATCTTCTACGGAATACATGTGCCGGAAACGTCGGGTTTTGGCAAAAGTAATCTCTCCATAGAATTTTGGCATCGACATCACGGTTTCTTTTTATATCTATACGGGTATGTGACAGTTCATATTTGAAACAATTAACCCAGCATTGACAGCTAGGTTATTATAGTTCAATGCAAGTGAACTTTCGTCTGGTGAGTAATAATTATTGATATTTGATGAGTAGTAACTATTGATATTGTTATCATCATCGCCTTCATACGAAGAAGTATAAGATGAAGAAGAATAAATATGAGGAGGAATAATAGAAGAGGAACCATAGTCGTAAATGTTATTTAGAGAGTTTGTCTTTTTTTTTGGTTGGTTGTTTTGTTGGAAAAAATGATATTTTTAGTTTGTATTATGGGAGTAGCCGGTGAGTTAATTTATATGAAGCTTCATATATGATTTCGAATATTGATAAGACAACACATCCAGAGCATTTCAATGCAAAAATGAGCGTTGAACATTGTCAGAGATATTAATGGTAGGTTGGGAAGCAATGAAAGAAAAAATGGGCAGAATTTGGAGTATAGTTATGATGTGACAATACAAATATGATGTGACAAAACCAAATGTGTATTGTCTAATCAACCGACACTTCTTATCTCCCTCTATTTCCATCTGTCATTTATTACTGCTTTGTATTGTCTACTCGACCGACACTTCTTATCTCTCCCTGTTTTCATTTACAGGCTTTGTCTTGTCATCTCCATATAAAATTGTAATTTTTGCTGCCTTGTATTGTCAACTCCACCGACACTTTTGAATATCTTAGCTTCACTTTTGAAATACAAAGAAAACATTGTAATTATTTCTGCCTTGTTTTGGTTACTTTTATAGTGTTAATTCCCTACGAATAATTCATATAAACGACAAAGTTAAAAAAAAATCAGAGTTTTGCTTTGACACTACAAAACAGAAAAAATTTCAAAAGTAATTTGAAAAGACAATTCATATTTGAAAAAACAAATCATCAATCGGAGTTGGATCTTGGTGGGATAAACGGAGGCAAAGATGGTCTGACATTATGCATAAGAAATTCTCAAACTACCGATTAGAAATATGGATTTCTTAATTTTTTTTATAAATCATTTAATTGAATCGAAAATACATACATTAAAAAAGGAATACATTAAAGGAAATAAAATATAATAAATAAGTAGATTACACTTAAACACTTAAGTATACCTATTATGAAACCTTAAGCATTGGCTTGTAGGACGACGGGGACGACGTTCTTCACTTCCTGGGAGAATAATCAACATAAAAGGATCGTATTCTTCCATCACCCTTAGGATCTCGAAATGAGGTTTGTACATGAAATCTGAATGTTTCCATCTTGTCCATTCCACCAGAGATCTGGCAACAACTTCATCATCAGTTTCATTCATAATTCTTTTTTCATCCACCTTAGTGGTTAAAGAAGAAAATTCTAGTACTTGCTTTGTGATTTGCACATATCGACAGAAAAGACCTACTCTGTTCCGGTTGTTGGGATAACCGGTTTCGTTACAAAAGTTAGTATGTGTATGTTCTAACCATTGCATGCTCATTGAACCATTCATCCGACGTTCATGACCCCTTGCTGGATAATGCAATACTATGTTTCGACATATGGATAAATCTTATTCTATGGTAAAATTCTCTGCATTAAGCCTAAAATTTTCGTAACCTGACATTACATAAAAACAAAAGATTAGAAAGTTTCTCCAAAGTGTAAAATATGTGGATTTAAAATGGGAATGATAGATATTAATTTACTTATTTATAGGTGTATCAGAATACAAATTATAGCCGTTGATAAACGGTAACAATTCAGAACGGTAAGAAAACGGTAACAAAATTGAAAATCCTAACTTTTTAAATAATTTGAACATTTTGTACTTGGTCACCAATGTAAGGAATTGACAATACACGGTCACCATTTCAATACAAAAATCAGCAGCACAATGAAAGAAAAAAATGTCAGAATTTCGAATATAGATATGAGAAAGTAATTGGAAATATTGTCGTTCAACTAACAATTCAAATATGATGTGACAATACCAAATGACATAAAAGAGAAAGTTAAAAAAAAAAGCAGAGTTTATAATTTAACACTAAAAAACAGAAATAGTTATATATTGAAAAGACAATTCATATTTGAAAAAACTAATCTTCAATCGGAGTTGGATCTTGGTGGGATAAACGGCGGCAAAGATGGTATGACATTATGCATATTTGATCCAATTGTTGATGAAGATCCCTGAGCCATTGTCATAGACATTGGTGGTGGCATATTCTGAGCATATGTGGCAAACCCAAGCACTTGTTGTTGACGAAAATGGGTAAGCTGGCTGTTCAACAAGGAATTCTCATTTCGAAGGTTGTTAATTTCAACGTCTTTGCCCATCAAATACTTCATCCGATCCTTAGTTTCATCTAAAGTAAAATCACGCAACTCTTGCGTAAAATCAGACAACTCTTGAACTAAATCATAAGCCGCGACCTGGGATGAAAAAAAATAGATTAATTATGAAATAAATTTATAATCTATATTCAAATTTACAAGGCTTTGTTGAATACTTACGTATGGTAGTTGTTATGGGGGAGGAATGGGTACATGTTCACGACGACGTGGGATATTGTGTTTGATACGGTCACCAGCATAGCCGTACGTTTCAACCTCCCAATCAACTTTCGTGACATATTTGTAAAGGTTGGTAACATGTCGCCAATATTCATAATACACATCGTAGGAAACGACACGTACATATTCACTAGCATTGACCTGACAGTTTACTGACATATCCTCACTCTCGTCGTCGGTGAAGTTGGAAATGCTACTAGGGGGTTTGCAGGAACACCCCACGTTGGGTTGTTCTGCCTCCAACAACGATCTCCGAGATACATATTATGCTTTATCCCAGAAATGTACAATAAATAAATACCTATAGATTACCAAAAAAATATTGAAAAAAAATAACGCAATATGACAAAATTAATTAAAAACTCACGGTGTCTAGCCAAGTGAATGTAACCCTTTTCCCAGAGAGCTCTAAAGCTTTGCTTCCAATTTCTGGTGGCAGATAGTTAACTGCATTTAACCACGGTTGCCATGTCACAGAGTCAACAGACAACTGGTTCAATTCAGTCCTTGACCGAACAATGTCAATACCCTTCCTCCGGCTACACAACCACCTACGACATCTAGGCCATTCATTTTCACTTTCAGCCGAAGGGTTATTTGAACGACAAATGCCCAGATATTTGTACCCCAAAAACTACAATATCAATATAACCATTGGAATAAACAACTTAGCAACAAAATTTTATTTAAAAGAATTATAAATAACAATAAATAATTTACCTCCAAAATTTGAAAGGGTACGGACACTGACTTTTGTCCCCTAGCAGCTGAGGCGAGACCTGAATACAATTTTGAAATTGCAGGAGCACCCCAATCGTACTGGTCAACTGCATTTAGATCCTCAAATGCAGCTAACCATCCAGCATCAATATAGGTTTTTGCATTTGGAAAGAAGAACTGCCCCAGAACATACATATAAAAGGATCTCGCCACTCTATCAGTAAGCCTACTATCATCGTTAGACGCAATCAAAGTATCTTCATCAAAATATGTGGTCAAAAATTTTACAGTTATTGCATCTGAAACCCACTGTTGCGGAACCCCTTCTCTTTTACACACCGCATTATCTTTGAGTTCAGGAAATATATGCTCTCGGACATATTCAAATTTAAACTTCGTTGGGTCATACGGAACAGATCTGCCAACACCAATACTAAGGCCGGTCAACATTACCCAATTAAGGGGAGTGAACCCAAACTCCCCAAACGAGAAGTGGAACGTGTTTGTCGTATCCCAAAACCGTTCAACAATATAATCAATAAGAGCATGGGATGAATCAACTTCAGGTAGTGAAAGTAATCGTCCCCATCCTCCCCTTTCAATTATATATTTCACCCTAGACGAAAGTTTAATAATACTTCGGTATGTTTGAAGGACGGATTTGAGAGAACCACAATGGGCAAACCTGAAATTGGAGTCAGTTGAATATGTAATATTGGTCGACACATGCTCCTCAGTATCTTTCACAACGGTATAGTGTTCCAACCCGGGGACATCTACCGTTTCTGGTCCCATACAGCCAGGTTCTGAATCCTCCACGATTTTAGCCTTCTTGGCCTTCTTCTTTCTGCCAACCCATCTGGACGTTAAACTGCTCGACATCTAGCCAAACAATTCATAGAACATTGTCAAATCAAGAGTAAATCACCACAATGCATAAAGATAAAAATCAAGTAATCAACAAATCAATTACAATTATTTTAACACCGGATAAACACAAAAGTTATTATCTAATTACATAATCATATGTATTATGCAATAAAAATCAAACATTCTAAAACTAAATTCATCATTAACAAAATACAACAATCTCAATGCACCAATTATACCCAATATCATAAAAATTACCCTATTGCAAATACTTCCTTACACATATGTTTTTAAATTTAATCAAAATAAATTCCCAATTTTTCTAGACAACCTACTCAATTCAACAAAAAATTAACCACAACCCCACTAAAATTAAAAAATAAGTACATCAATTATATATTCAATTTATCAAATTATCAAAAAAAAATTATACCCAATTTATAACATTCATAAACCCTAAATATATTCCCAATTCCATAATTACAACCTAATAATCACAATTCGATAATCAAGTTATAACATGATAATAGAATGGTTAATTACAAACAAAATGAACAAAATATTTTGTACTAATTTAGAACTAATTTAACTACAAAATCATCAAAATAAATTACAAACAAAATTAATTTATACTAAAAGATACCTTGATTGCGCTTGGAAAAACTTGAGCGAACTATGGAAGAAGTAACGGGACTTTGGGTGCTCGTTTGTTGCTTTTAGGATGAGAAAATGGGGACAGTGAAGGACCACTTGCGGCTACAGGAGGAAGAACTGAACGAAATGCTGTGAAGAAGAGGAGATTAGGGTTATAACGGTTATAAAAGGTAAGTGAAACTCCAGTAATTCGCCTAGAAAACCAAACGAAATCCTGCTATCTCGCCCGTAACTTTCTATCTCACGCAATTCTCGCACGGTCATAATTTTCTCAGACGAAGTGTTGGGGTTTTGTTTGGCCGGGAGAGAAGCTGGAATCTCGTTTACACATCAGGCGAAATGCTGGAAACTCGTTTGGTTCAGGCGATACCCTAGCATCTCGTCTGGACCAAGCGAGGTACCTGTATCCCGTCCGTCTTCTTAAGCGAGTTGCTGACACTTTGCTCAAGCGTATGCGCGACCCCATCCTTTCGCTTGACTACTCATGGTTGTTCTTGCAGCGTATCAAAGATCAAAATTTTTGATCTTTAATTTTTGATTTTGATCGCGCCGCTGGAGTTGCCCTAAGATGTTCAGCCACATCTCTAGCAGAGGATCCATAAACTTCAATAGACATCCTAGAGAACATAGCACTAGCTGACATCATAAATACAAGATAAAACAATGTGTGGAAGGCATTGACATCCATGTCTGACAAACTTGACAAGGCACTGATGTAGTTAGCAATTCCTTCCACTTTCCGAGAAAATTCACAAGGAAGACTGCAGAATGATGGACAAGTTAGGAGGTGTAGAACAACTTAATGGGATATGACCCCTTTTGTCCACAAATATCCTTTGACCTGACTGGAAAAGCTGCTCAGAACCCTTGTAAGTAGACAACACAGAACAGTGATGTACCCTTGTGGTCTTACTGAATTTTGTATTCGATTCAAATTTATATCAACCAAGATGATTGCCCAGACCTTATTTCCTAATTGGACCTTATAACATGCATAGAAAACAAAAGTTGAGTGGGGATGGCAGTGAGCTTACTCCCATGGTACGTCAAAAAAACACTTTGGAAAGTACTTCTCAACCTAAGTCTTTCGTGAGAAACTTATTGGGCGCAATAATCAAAATGAAGAAAATTCAAATAAACAAAAGTTATTGGTACTTAGCTCTTTTGTATTGGAAGTGATCGACTTGAAGATACGGATAAGCTCCCCAGATCTCCGCAACAACAACATGGTAAAACTTTGGAAAACAGAGTGAGTCAAGTGTTCAACACGCCGTCCTTAAGACATTAGCGCCCGGCTACACTCAATAGTGATGCTATAGCCTCCACAGGACGGATGCCTCCAGGATAAAACACCATACTACACCTACTACTAGCACTCGTAGTAGATGCTCAACTTGATCTTGGCAACTCCGAAAGAAACCCTCAAGGAAAATTGCGAAAGCTTAAGAAAAACAATAGAAAAATATTTTTCTTTTGGTCTCTCCAAAAATATGGAGAAACCCTTTTTCCTTTGATTGATCCTATAGGTTGAGAAAAGCTTGTTTATATAATAACCTAGTACAACTTAAGAAGAGGGATCTCCCCGATGTGGGACTAATAAGTTTATATATTATATTAAAATAATTTAAGATTGGAAACTCCCCGATGTGGGACTAATAGTTTTTCCATTCACAAAAGAAACAAGAATTTATTTATTTTCTTAAAACCGTAAATATATATATTGTTTTCCAACAATCCCCCACATGAATGAAAAACCTCAGTAAAACATGAAAAAACATATAGATCTTGGTAAATCAACACCTCAATCCCACGACCCTGCGTGTTGAAGTCATACTAGCCATTCCAACGTCCTCTCCTCCACACAAAAGTGTTTTGACCCCAAGGTCATACTATTGATTGCATAAATCATAATTGTATAGAGAGCTTTCATCTTTAGTTTCCCATATATAGTGGGGCTAAAGGTTCCGTTCACCAAAGTGAAAATGATCCAGTGATCCAGTGACCCTTAGGTCCTAAGTATCAGCAATACCAAGACCATAAAAAACAACAACATAAAACTCATTTTCTCAAAATGGATTAAATCTCGATAAAAAATGAAAATCACATAAAACGCAATACCATTTTAGGCAGAGGTGTCCATGAGGTCTTGAACCTTTGCTTAGTGAGAGATTACCGGAACTACTTGCTAGATACAGTAAACGCGATGTCTTGAACTGCTAGCGTTTGGTGTAATTCGTGATAACAACCACGCATGATATCTCCAAGGTGCTGCCAAGATCGTGCCGTTGTGCTCATTTTGGCCCTGAGCAAATATCTCGTTTCTCAGAATGCTCTAGAGAATCAGCTCATATTCTCATAGGAAGCGGACCACTTCCTCATTCATATAGGTGAGTTCTATCAAGAGTGTTACTGCTACACCCCACTTCAATCTTAAATTGAAACTATAAAACTCATTAAGACTTCTTAAAATTCATCCTTCACATGCAGTCACACTATCACAACAATGCACCATAGGGAGGGACAGAGAATGTAATTCTCTTGATAGTTCATACCTTTAATTACCACAAATTAGTTGTCTCATTGAACCTTGATCTTGGGATCTCCAGTCACTAAGTTTGAGTGTCCTTCATGTCAACTTTATTTCTTGAGATTAATTCCCATCCCCCTCGATGCAATAACAAACTATCTCTCTAGATTATCCTTCCGTCAAAGGATCCACTGATTTTTCTCTTGACTTCACTAAGTCTACAAAAATCACTTCATTAAAGAGTAGTTGTCTTACCGAATTATCCTTCTTTGAGTTTGTCTAGACTTTTCCATTGGTCATTTACTTTAGACTCACATAGTCAATTGAGTTTCAGCAATGGTGGCCACAGGCTTCGGTCACAGAGAATACCCAACAAAAGGGTTTTAGCAATTCATCTTCCTCTTATGCTTTAATTTAAGCAAACGAACTCTGATTTCATCTCAGTCGAGTTCTTCATGTTTGCTGGAGGATTTCCAACTAATTATACATCTTAAGAGAGTACACACATAGGATAAAATTCTCCAAAGACTAAAATCACAACATCTCTTAAGGTCAGTGTAATATGTATCATGCACATACACAATTTAAAATGTACCTCATGTACTTCAAATTTCTGATCAGATCATCCCATTAATTCTTCTAGGATCACAAGTATATTTGTACACCTAATTTACTGCACATTTACAACACACATTAAACGCATCGAGTTTGACAAAGACCATTCCCGTCAGAATTTCTTCTGGTTCCAATGAACTTTTGGATCATGCTTGTCTTCAACAACTTAGTCTTTCAATCAAATCACAAACATCACATGTTTTCTAGTGTTTGTAAAGCATATAAAGGCATACACAAGATACATGTACTACTTACTAGTACGGTCATTACATCTTCCTCCAAAGGTTGGTGCAATATATATCACATATTTGAAATTAAATATGTACCTCAAGCATCCCAATTTTCTGGTCCTGTGATCAGAGCAACCCTGTAATTATCCAGGATAAAATGGGAAACATGTACACCTATTTTACAACACACATTTGACAGAAACTATATCACCAAAATTTGATTTTGGTTCTTTCTGATCCTTTAGACCACTTCAACAACATATTAGTTTCATGTCAAACTTTAAACAACAAAGAATTGTTAGTGGTTGTAAACCACGTAACAAAGGCATGCTAAACATATGCACCTTAAATTGATTTAGTGTAAATACACTATCAAATTCATTAGTGTACATCACTAGTATTCATCATCATCACATAATAATATTTATAGGTCATTGACTTACATCTTGGTTCAGGTCAAGTATATGTAGGTGTAATCAGTTTGTACCCCTAGCGCTAACCAAACCATTAAGGTTTGTCCACCTTTGACTAATCATTTATGTATAATGTCTCAACATCCATCTAATGTAGCATACTGACAATAATGGAAACAATGCCTGATGTAGTAATTTTAGAGTCATGTGAGTATGTGACAAGAGATCACTACTTTATTCTCTAACAACAATTTCACAAAATCAAGTCTCTGTCTGACTTATTCAATCTCTGTTAGCTTCAAAACTTTCAAATTATCATACTACAGTTTTGGTGATCATATGCAATGATTTGCCAAAGAAGTCGACTCTTCATTCTCACCTTAGACCCCCACAATTGAGGTCTACAGGGTAGGGCACATATAAGTCTAGGGTGTTCTATGAATCTACTTGAGAAATCAAACAAACACTTGTTTCCATCTTATACCCCACAGTTGAGACATAAGCCCCCC
>JAJJMC010014687.1:13594732-13754533 GCA_023531435.1 Papaver californicum | reverse complement strand
CGATTTTCAATTTGGGGCAACATACATAATCGGTAGTTTAAAAAATTGTGTGATTTCCAATATTTATGCGGCCATCTTATTTCTTAAATATTGCCATTGGGTGATATTCTCAGTAACCTCCTCACTAAAGTCTCCTATTTTTTTCGAAGCAACGTGAAAACCACAATTGTCATCCCCATCGACATCGTCACTGGACAAAACTAATGGTATAATGAGTATAGGGAGTTGTTCCAAATACTCATCGTGTATAGGTTGGGTTTGACTTAGTTGGGAAGGAATCATAGAGACCTTAGGTTTGACTTGTCGTGAGCTTGGTCCACCTTGATCCTTCCTTGGACGACCCCTTTTACTTAGAGCCGGCAAATCTTCATACTCAACTTCAGTATGTTCATGCCTAGAAAGGTCACATTGACTAGATAATCATTCATTCAACTCTTTTCTTTGAATTGACCTCGACTTTTCGGTATTCGGCCTACCCATCGCCTTTCCTTTCATTTGTTCTTGAACAACCTTTAGAGAGGGGTGAAGGGCTTCCTCTAAATATTGCATCAATATTTGTTTTTGTGCCCCATTTGACGTAGAGTAATGCTCGAGTATTCGTGCAAATATTTTCGTCTCCAAGAACGACACACCATCAACCACCGAGGTGCTTGGAGTGAAAGTTAATTGCTTCCGAAAGGGATGAATATCATTAATGTCAATCACTTCAATATACCTTCCAAGCATGTGACGACACGAGAGTCCAATACCTATCATCTTCTTGCAGTTGCAAACCGTAGTCTCATCATCGTGATCTCTGTACAACTCCAATTGTTTTATCATGAAATTTGTTGCCCACCAAGAAACTTTGTAAACTATTCCCCTTACAAGATTTTTTATGTTTTAAATGTGCCAACGGGAATCTATGCCGAATTTTTTCCATTGAACCATAAATCTTAGTGAGGTCACGATCGGTGAACTCATGGATTGCTTGTTGGACCCACACAAACCCATTTTAACTATCGACTAGTATGTTCTTTAATCGGCGATGGGACCCCTCTGCAATACTTATTGCCTCGTTCTTGAAGTTCTGATATTCATATGTCCATGCAAACACAAACTTATCCTTATGCGCTCCCAACCATTGTGTTTTGCAATACTTAACTGGTTTGGGATAGCTCTTTCCCCATTCATTCTCAAAGTTCTTCAAGTTGTATTCATAAACTTCCTCCGTCATCGACCAAACTATCTTATCCCATGCTTTTAGAAATAAAGACCATTTTATTCCATCCTCGACTCACTTTTTATCGGCCAACCTTTTTTCTTCTTCTCGTTCTTCCACGGTTAGTTTACTAATACGTTCATCCTCTTCCTTCGACCTCTTGGTACCATTGTTTCGTTTTTTATCTTGGATATGATGTCTGCAATTGGATTTGATGTTGCATTGAATGTGCCACGTACAAAGCAAATTTTGGGCTTCCGGAAACACTGCTTTTATTGCATTCATCAAGGATTGATCGTTATACGTTACAATAACCCTTGGAAAATGTTCGTCATTATAAATCGACCTTAATGTTTGCAACATCCAAATGAAACTCACATCGTTCTCAGCATCCATTAAACCCCAAGCCACCGTAAATGTGCATTTGTCTGAAGTGTGGCAAGCAATGTTCAACAACGGCATGTTGTACCTGTTTGTCTAGTAAGTAGCATCTATCAACAAAATTTGATGAAAGCATTGAGCCAATTGGATCATCTTCGGATGTGCCAAGAAAATACGAATCACCTTATCATCCCTTTCTTCTTTTCTCAACGTGTAATTGTGTTTCTCGGCTAACCACTCTGATTGTTGCATAACCATTCGACCATCTCATTCCGTCCTTTTGATCGTTGCTAGCGCCGACCAAATTGTAGACAACGAAGACAAGTTTTTGGGGTCGTCCGCCTTTATCTTAGATATGATTGCACTCGCTTTCATTATGTTCCTCATAGACTTCATCGTCTCCATTTCCTTTGGTTTTAACTTTCCAACCATTACGTGCCCAACAAGACTTTCCGGATCTTCGTGGTTGTGACGACCATTAGCAACTCTAAACATTTTCCATACTTTACCTTTCTTACCGTCGGGCTTATGGAAGATAATCTTAAATGGTCATCCAATCTTCTTTGAATTACCTCGATATATCCTCCCCGTCTTCTTACGTATTTACGATCCTTTATCACGTAAATCTTTCGCTCGCGACCTCTCTCACAAATCATTTCAAATCGATCAAATCTCACGCAATTGTTTTGAACTGCAACGCACATCTTCTCTTTTTTCTTGTTGATAAACCATTCTTTTGCCTTCGCATTACTTCCAAATTTCTTAATGCGCATATAACAAAACAAATATCATAAGCCTAACCATGTAACATACATTCTTAGAACAAGTTAAGAGTGGGTAGGTAGCGTACCAAATTATTTGCATAGTGTAGGAAAGTATCAGGACCCTCGTATGAAACAGGATTAACCCATTCAATAATCTACGTAAAATAGCAATGAGTTAGAAAATGTTAATCGGTAGATAATTATATTACCTTACTAACGATTAACAACAATCGGTAGATAATAATATCCTCGTGCTACCGATTATCAACAATCGGTAGTTAATTATGTTCCTTTACTACCGATTATAGAAAGAAATCAAGTCAGGTTTTGTACACAAAAACAAGTATAATCGGAGGTTTAATTTTTTAAACAACTACCGATTTCACTGTAATCGGTAGATAACGATATACCATATACTACAAATTACAAAGTTTGCAAAATAAAAAATTTGTAGGTTTGGAGAAATTTATTTTTGGGGCGACTAACATAATCGGTAGATAATAAGTATTCATAAACTACCGATTATGCAAACAGAAATTCAAAAAAAAAATCAATTTGGGGATTTTGTATAATCGGTAGTAAGTAATCTTCACGAGACTACCGATTATATAATTATTTTGGAACAGAAGTATAATCGGTAGTATATGGTACTCCATTATTTACCGATTCTGGGATGTCCATGGCATTAAATGCATGCAATAATGAATTTTCTTTGTTACCGATCACATACAAACGCATACAAAGTAAGTTTTTGAGCTTCTTAACATAATACCTGATTGTTTGATGCGTTATTATCTTCATTTTGAGGTGATTCATCGTCTAGGTTTTCTTCCACACCAAAATTTGGATCATCCAACAAATATCCCAAATCGTCATCTCTAAACGTCTTTGAACCTTCAATATTATGTTCTTCATGATGTTTCTCACCTTCTTCCTCATACTCATCCATGTTTGTTAATTATTTTAGGTAAAACCTAGTTTTTCCAAACTTCTTCTTTTTCTTCTTCTTTTCTAAAACACTCTCTATTCTATTCTAAAACTATAACTCAAATTCATCATCTAACACCAACTATAACCAACTTAATTAACTAATTAATTAACATTAATACTAATTAAGTAAGGGTAGATTAGTCATTAAATAAAATATATGGATAAAGGGTGTATTGATATTACTTCATAATGACCTTATTTTGTTTTATTAGTCGCTCTAAATTAGTTTTTGATAGCCCTCAAAAACACCAGATTTCTTATTTTCATTTCTTTCATTTCTTTCATTTCTTTCATCTTTCATCTTTCATCTTTCATCTTTTTCTCTTCTCTTTTATTCATTCTCTTTTTAACTTTCTGAAATAGGATTTGATTATTTGTGTTCAATTAAAGATCTACTCGTAGAGATGATATAAAGGTAACGGGGGTTTTTATGATTAGGGTTCTATAAGATTGATTCTTATGGTTTCAATCATGGTTTTCACTGAAACCTTATAGAATCCCTAAAAATCAATTTTGCAAAAACTCCAAATTGAAAAATGTTGATGCTACTATTGCAACAAAGATCGAAAGAATTATGTGATCTTATTAATCGAAATGGTTTTTTTTTTATTTGATTAGGTTGAGGATATTATGTATGTATTTGAGGCAAAAACGATTAGATATTCAAGTAAGGCTTCTTTATCTTTTTGGTTCACTCAATCTTAAATTAAGTGATTTATGACGTTTAATCGATCTGGGTGTTGTTTTGATTTAATTAGGTTGAGGATATTAAGTATGTATTTGAGGAAAACCGATCCAAAGGATGGAACTTGTTATACTTTATTTACTGGATTGTATTGCAAAGGAATACCACGACGATGAACATTCAATTTGGGTGTGAATGGTGAAGACTAAAAAGATAAATTAGAGTTTAAAAGGATTATATGAGTTAGGTAGTTCTCCACTTCGTGTTTTTAGCAAAAGAACAACTTGCTTACAATTGATTTAGGTTGTGTTAAAAAATTGGTAGAAATCAGCCACGATGTGGTATCTTTGCCGATAGTTTAGAGTGTTGAATGGATATGATTGTGAATGTTGGCAAGTCCTATGGAAAAGGAAAATAAGCTAAAATACCCATTCTAAGCCGCTATGGATTGGAAAAATGGGTAAATTGGTTGGGAAAACCAGCATATCGAGCAATAGAGTCTAAAATACCCATTCTAAAATACCCATTCTAAGCCACTGTTTTATCGAGCGATAGAGTCTATATCGCTAGCGATATAGAGTCTATTGTGCGGCATAGATTTTATCGCCAAACGCTTGTCTCCTCCAACATTCCTAAATGAATCCCCTCTATAAATAACAATTTTAAACTCAGTTCAACATAAACCTACACCTCAATCTCTCACACACATTTGTTTTCATCTAAAACAAAACTCTCCTAATTTTTTAGCAAAATGGTTTTTAATTCTCAAAATCAGGAAATTAATCATGAACCCAAAGTTCGTGGTGCAAAATTTACAGTAGTCGGAGATAAAAGCATTTGTAAAAATTATGTTTATTTCACAAAAGTTGGTATTAATTATGCATCTCAAACAGGCACCACCTTGTGGGATAACATGTTTAATAAATTTTAAAGAGGAAAAAATGAACACATATAATCGTGATAGGGAGGGGTTGTCAGGTCGCTTCCAAAAAATCAATAAATAGGTAGCCTTATATATTACTTATGTCATGCAAACCTGATGTGTGTCGTAGCACGTCAAAATTATATTCACTTTCTCACTTATAAA
Organism: Papaver californicum; assembly: GCA_023531435.1. Taxonomy (NCBI): domain Eukaryota; kingdom Viridiplantae; phylum Streptophyta; class Magnoliopsida; order Ranunculales; family Papaveraceae; genus Papaver; species Papaver californicum. The sequence continues at coordinate 13,749,425 of JAJJMC010014687.1, read as the reverse complement.
AGATTTAGATTAAGTATATGGTAAGAAAGATTCGTTCCACGGGAGACTATTGTTGTTATTTGATTTCAATTTCTTAAGTAACAAAAGGGGGGTTTTGGTGTTGGAATTGTCCAAAGTAAATAAAACTAAGTAAAAAGAAAGCAAATCAAATGTTTTGAAAGTAATCAATATGATGAAGATATTGGTTAAGGAATTGTATCATTCACAAACATGTATTTGTATCAATAACTAGAATTGTTATTTAATCTCTCATTGTCAAAAACCCTAGGATACCTTGATCGCAAGAATATTCCGTTTATTTCTGAAAATCATTATAAGAACATTAAAAAGATGTGAGTATAAATTCTACCCAGAAAACAACCTAGCGTGTAAAAAGCATTAATCAAGTTTAATTCCCCGTGAGCATTACGTTTTGTGAAATAAGGTTAATCAATGCAATTGAACGTGGAAAACGCACTAATTCAATTTAACAAAGGTTATGATTCATATGTGATTGCTAGGATGTATCACTACAAGCAACAATCACACTTATGCTACTTGAAATCAGAATTCGTCAACTTTTTCGTATTGAAAACCCTAATTTAGCTTAAGAGATGAAACAAGTTAAATTGATTACGGACTCAACCAACAAAGTGTTCAAATCATGCAAAAGTTATAAACAATGAATCATAAACGACAAATATTGAGAAAAACTAATATATTAGTCAAATACCATGTTTGAAAAATCAACTTAAATCCTTAACCAATAATAAGAAATTTAGATACTTATAACTATAGAGTTCATACACATATTAAAGTAGAGAATAAGATAAAAATATTTCAAACCCTAGATGCGTGAAAGAAAATGACGGCTCCTTGCTCCCAGAAATCAGATTAAAGAGTATGTAGAGAGTTATAGAAAACTCTCCCTTTTATAGATCTTCTAGTTTCCAAAATTATGTCAAACTCTCCTTCTTCAAGTTAAAATTTAAATCCAATAAGTCTATCTACTAGCCCAGCCCATTAAGACGATGAAGTAAAAATAAAACTCCTAAAAAAGATTGTCAAAAATTGGTTGCCGGAGATCCAGAAAAATAGCCGGAATACGGTCGGAAAGTCACCGTCCATCAGAGTCAAACTAACGCCCATCCATGAAAGATAACTATCAACTAACAGTCATGGGTCGAAGGAGAGAGTTAGCTGGCATGACTCGGCTGGTTAGGTCTTACTCAACTGAGTTGGATTGAAATCAGTGAGTTGACTAGCTGGACTGAAAATCCAACAGAGTCTCATCTGTTTCTGAGTTATTTCCGGCAACAATTCAGGCCATTTTTATGTCCTTCCCTGTACAGTTCCTAACATTCATATACACAATAGCACAATCCCATTCAATCAATACTCTTAGCACTATTCAGCTCTGCAATCGACTTAGACCCATTTCATAGCCACAATCTAGGTTTGTTTCAGTTCATCAAGCCCTGACAGCAACCATTTTATGGCAATCAATCCACCAAAATCGCAGCAACATCAACATCTCTCGACCAATTCTTCCTCACCGTCATAGATTCAAAACCAAACTCACAAACCCATCTCACAACTCAAATCTACTTCTTTCCTACAATTCGAACTATACCCTCACTGCCATCTCAATCACGAACACAAATCCATCTTTTTATGTCTCAGTAGCGAGATCAATCTCCTATTCAAATTCGAGCAACCATCAAAGCCACCAAAACCTATTTCTACTTCTTCCTTTTCCAACTTGAAATCAAACTAAGATCTCAAATCTAAGCTCTCTATTCAGCCACTTTCAGAACCCATTCTTCCATTTCTCCTCACACCAAAACCACCAGCTAACTTTTCTTCTTCATCTTGACTAACTTTCTCGCTCACAACCAACAAACCTACTTGTGTCTTCTTCATTTCTCACTCGAGCTCTGGGTTATCTCCGTCGGCGTGAAATGGTGGAAGGACAAGCCTGTTTGATCTTGTCTTTGACCGAAAAGAGAGAAAACAAAATGATTTTGATCTTGGTCTTGACCTAAAATTTAGGTTATGAGAAATGAGGTGGATATATGCATCCACTGAATTGATAAAGGCAAGCCCGTGTTTAGTTCTTTAATAACCTTACCGCTTGGATGCCAATAACACTGTCATATAAAACGACGTTTATGCGCTTTTTGCACATATTTCTTCCTCTTTTGCGCCATATGACTCCAAAGCATCTAAGAACTCAAAACAAACGTAAAATACATAATTCACAAGAAAAATAGCAAAAAAATCATAAATAATACATAGTAAATCAAGGTCTTTTATACACCTATCAAATTCCCCTACACTTATACTTTGCTAGTCCTCGAGCAAACTAAACTAAATTATTCTAACTAAAATACAACAACTCAATTTCATGGAGGATACAGTTAAACCTCTATTTATTACAGTCTCGTGAGGTTTTACAAGAGATTTACCCACAAAACCTACTCCAACTTTCAAATATTCCAAAGCATATGCATCCAAAAAGCTAAGAGGACATAAAGTTTCCACACACCAATAATAAGAAATTAGATGTATCAAAGAACATTATTCTCATGCTTAACTCTTGAATTAGGAGAAAACCACCATATGAAGAATTCAGGTTCGAGAGCGATCGAATGTTTCTGCCTCACCAATATGATTTTATGAATTTGCACTCAAAAGACGCACTTTATGGCTCTCATGTGTGCAGGAAGGATGAACATAGAAATCCTGCACACGTTGAATGGTGGAAAAGAAAAAACTTGTGAATTATATTTGAATATCCCATAGAAACGTAGGAAGAAAAATACCAGCTTTATGATGATCTCTACGAAAGAAAATCAACCACTATGCGAGGATGAGATTGCTCACTCACCTTCTCATTCAATCTACAATCACCACCACTCTCACAGCGTCACACAGAAACGTCTTCGGCTTCGGCTTCAACTGTAGGTAATGAACTATTGAATTTCGTAAAACTTCAACAATTTGTAACTCTTTTTTTCTCAAATTCTTATTGCATGAAACTTCTTTATAGGATTTCTTCTTTCCCACATCCTTAACCAATACACAAGAAATAAACTCTAAACAATCTAAATTTTTTTCCTTTTTTTTTCTTCTGATTTTTGTATATTATTTTTCGATTTTTTTTTAGACAAGAAATATGAAATACAAAATAAAAGAATAGCAATAAAACTAATATGACCACGGGAGAAGGACTTTACCACTTGATTCTTCACAATTTGTATTGTCTATGTATCACAAAATTCACAAAAATTCATTTTTTTAATTTCTTCGCTTTTGTACTTAGTATTCAACTAGGATATATAAAGAAGTCTTCTCCTTGTATTATTACTTTACTTTGAATATGAATTTTGCTCTTTCTTGTAGTGTTGCTTGTAAACCTTGAACGTCTTCAACTTTCTTTAAATTTATAATGCTCCACTTGTTGATGATGATGGTGTTTCTATGGCCTGTTATTGTCGAGAGAGAGAGAGAATTGTGCCAACTGCAAATCAAACTACAAGGTAAGGTTTTTTTCGTAATTCTAATGTCACCCTCATGATTGATAGAATTAGCAGTCAAGAGATCAAAAGTAATGCTGAAATTGGTGCGAGGTTAGGTAGATCATCATTCTACCCAAAATTTTCACAGACGAAACACTCTAAACGAACAATTTAGACAAGTACAAAGAATTAAAGGTTTGGTGCCTCACTCATAGGTATTGAATGATCAGTTACTCTAATACTGTATTCGCCACCGACGGTTTAAGTTCCTTTTTGTCAGCTCTAGCCTCTCAACAACTAAGAACCCTGAATATAGTTCTCTAATACTTTTAAGTTCAGTTATTTCAGTTAGAAATCCGTATGTAAATGTAACTAGAAGTATACTAAGTGACTCTAAAATACCTAAAGGTTGGAGGTTTCATGCAAATAGTTACAAAAAAGTTGAAAATTTCCTACCTAAAAGTGAATACTTAAGAATTCTATATGCTTAACACTCCCCCACACTTAAACTTTATATAGTCCTTAATGCAAATTGACTCATCCAATGTAAAACAAGGTGGGAATCCTATAATGATATGCAAATTCAGAAAATAACAATAAAAAGTAAAAGAAATACTAAACCAATGGGTTGCCTCCCATGCAGCGCTTGGTTTAAAGTAGTCAGTCCGACTCTTTCCTTGTTCATAACGCCTCAGCCAACATCTAACATATTAGCATGAAAATCTGTTTGAAGATTACTTGGGTGTCTTACCGTCTCAAAATTTTTGAAGTGTACGACCTCTCCGTCAAACTCCATAGTCAAGGTACCACTGTGGACATCAATTGTCGTGCTAGAAGTGCTCAAAAAGGGTCTACCCAACAGTAAAGGTGTAGACGAGGATGGATTCTCATCACTCATGTCTAGAACATAGAAATCTACTGGAAATATTAGCCCTTTTATCTGCACCAAAATATCCTTCAACAATACCTTTTGAAGAAACGCCAAAGCATTATCCTCCACGTTCATTACCTCATTACTGGTGAGTCTCTTCTTGTTGGTACATAAATCCTTCGAACACCTTGCATACTTGGGTACTTGCTTGATAAAATCTATGAGAGGAATGTTCACTTATATTTTCTTGAAAATATCCAAAATCTCCTTGTATTGTTCCACCTTCTTGGAATTAGCAAATCTGCGAGGGAAAGGTAAATAAAGAACATAAGTATAAGAGTTTTGGGTTTAGATTTCGGTACCTCATGAATTTGGGGAGAATCAGAATTTTCTCCCTCCAAAATTGGCTTTTTTGGGCCGCCATATAACCAGTATAATAATTTCAGGTTGCACAAGTTGTCTACCACTTCTTAATATAACAACACTAATATTATCTCTTGGGTTAACATGAGTTTGAGAAGGGAGTTTCCCATTATTTTGTGCCTTCAATTGATTCAACTTATTAGCCATCGAACCCATTTATGTTTGCAAGTCTTTGATAATGTTGTTTCTTGCTGGCTTTGTTGGAACATAAATGTAATGCCTTGCATCATGGTGTTGATTTTCTCATCGAGACTAGAATCCTAATTTTGAGTTTGTTGTTGTGGCTGAAAATATTGTTCTTGGAACTCAATTGGGGGAATGAAAACAAGACTTGTATCTGCAGCTTGCTCGTAATCCTAGAGAAAGTTGGAGTGGTCTCTCCATCCTTGATCATAGGTGTTAGAGAAAGTATAAAACCATTGATTTGAGAAGATAACATTGACGTTCTCTACTTTCTCATAAGCTTGGTGTGATGGTTTTACAACCGCAGTTATAATTTGATGTGTTTTCAGATGATTCAGTCTACCATCCATAATGCTCATCTGTGTTTGTAAATCTCTGATTGCAATATCAGTTGTTTGCTGATTTTTCTGCATCATTGACGTCATATTCTTCATTATAGAAAACATTTCCGACAATTCCGAGTTCCGATCTTGTTGGGGAGCTTGTACTTGTTGTTGGAACCCATTTGTGCGATTGAAAACCGGTCCTGGGATGCATGTTGCTTGTTTGCATAACTAAAGTTGGAGTGAACCCTCCATCCCGGATCGTAAGTATTGGAATAGGGATCATACCTTTTTTTTTGATTTAGGAAGATAATGTTAGCTTGCTCCAACTCTTCGTCACATGAGGGTACAATAACGACAACAATCTTTTGTATCATTCTCTCCATACTACCCATTCTCTCCTTAATGTATGATGAATTAGTAACTTCATTAACCAGCCTAACCATTGGATCACCTTTTATGTAGAATTGATGCGTATTTGCAGCCATCCTTTCAATCAACTCCGTAGCTTCTGAAATGGTTTTGTTGGTTAATGCACCACCACTAGCCGCATCAATGAGATATTGTTGTATTTTTGAAATAGTGGTAAAAGATTCGATACTCAGACTTGTGAAGATTTTGATTTTTTAAACCTAATTTTTAATACTAAAAATAAAGAAGATCAAATTAAAATTGAATTGAGATTATGGAAAGAACTGAGACTAAGGATTCCACCATTAGCCAATTTTTCAAGTGTTTTAGCATTAATATTATCTTGCAACTTATACACTCAATTAATTCTAAATATTTCCAAAGTTAGATTTTCAAAATAATAGTTGTAAATCAAAAGTATGAGACATCAATAGCTCTAAACTAAGCATGACTCATCAAAAGAAGACACAACTAATTGATAAAAATCATTATTTCGAATTTAATTCAAAGCAAATAATCATAAAAGAATTGCAAAAACTTAATAAGATAAAAATATACCACTTTATTATTGGAAAAATGGCTTCTCCCGTCGCCTCGGAAATGGGGTCTAGTTTCTCATGTTGTAAACACTCTCAAGATCTGTATTCATGGCTCAAAAATTGTTTATAAAGATGAAAAGAATAAAAATTATGTAAACAGGGAGTTTACAACGGTGTAATGGCGTTGCAGACGTTGCAGACAACTGTTTTCACTGTTACAAAAAGAAAGTGCTTCCACTGAAGATAAACGTTACTATTCTGAATATATCCGTTACAAATGGGTTGAAAAAACCGTTGCAGTTGAAGATAAACGTTGCAAAGACGAAGATAAACGTGTTGTTCAGTTGAAAAAATCGTCGCCTATTCCTGTTCTTCCCTACGGCAGCAGTACTTTTTTTTCTTCCTGTTTTTTTTTTTATTGAAGATCTCCTCCATTTTTCTTCGATCTCTTGGCTATATATAGGTGTAGGAAACCCTAATAAGCTTTCCCTAACTGATAAGAACTTTCAACAACTTCCCGAAACCAAACTCGAATTTATCTCCTCCCGTAACTTTATTTGTTTCCGGCAATAAAAAGAGTTTTCAACCCTTTTTTCTCGGCCTGAATCAATGCTAATGACGTGTTTTGATTATCTTGTCCTTTGAGAAATTGAAAGCACCTTCAATTCTCTAAAACTCGGTCCCAAAACTTATCAGATAATTCTCTCTCAATAGAGAATCTTTTCCCGCCTTTTTCTCATTTGAATTCAAAGGGAAGGGGTGCCCCTATCCAACAATGGGGTGCCTTTATCAATTTTCAGGTGTCTTTAGTAATTTTTCTCGGGTGCTTTTAACACTTTTTGAGATGATTTTTTCCACAAATATTTATTTTCCAAAAATACCTACAAAGACATAAAATCACACAATAAGTACAAAATTGAGTACCAACAAAATATGAAATTTAGAACAATTTAGAAACAAAAATGTGTCTATCAGATATCGATCTTGAGGAATCATGCCTTCGTAGAAGTTCTGGATAAGCAGTTGATCGCTATATTCATGGTGTGGACAACTTGATAGCAATTTCTTGTACATTTCCTAATACTCATAGAGAGATAACCTGAAATCTGTTTAATCTCACTAATTTCTTTACGAATTGCTGATGCTTTTTAGGCGGGAAAGTACTTCTCTAGGAATTTCTGCTTCATCCCGTTCCATGTAGTAACACTCCCAGCTGGTAAATTATAAAACCATTCTTCCGCAGAATCAGTCAAAGAGAATGGAAAAGCTGTCAGTAAAGCTCTTTCTGAATTTGTCCCAGCTGGCCGAAGACTCTTTAACCTATGTTGAAATAGTTGCAAGTGACCGTTAGGATCATCCCCTGCAAACCCCTTACACTTCGGTAACCAGTGTATCAACTGAGTTTGAGCTTAATTGAATCGTTTAAGTTGATGCAGATATTAGATCCTTGATTGTCCTTCTAACCGGTGGAGGATCCATTTCACCACTCATCTCTTCTCTTTCTTCCTTTTTATCTGAATCTGAAAATTCACTTGGGGAAGAACTATGAGGAAGTGGAGTATACACTACTCGAACGAAGTCTTTTAATAAAGTGCCTGATCGAAGACGTATACCAATGGGACTTGGTCTTCCCTCTTTAAGCATTCACTAACGGTACCTGAAATAAGATTCTCATGAACGAAGTTAAAAAATTAAAATAACACAAGAAATCAAAATAAAATAACATTGTGTTATGCCTCCCCGACAATAGCGCCAAAATTTGATGTGTGTCGTAGCACGTCAAAATTATATTCATTTTCTCACTTATTAAAGATTTAGATTAAGTATATGGTAAGAAAGATTCGATCCACGGGAGACTATTGTTGTTATTCGATTTCAATTTCTTAAGTAACAAAAAGGGGATTTTGGTATTAGAATTGTCCAAAGTAAATAAACTAAGTAAAAAGAAAGCAAAGCAAATGTTTTGAAAGTAATCAATATGATGAAGATATTGGTTAAGGAATTGTATCATTCACAAACATGTATTTGTATCAATAACTAGAATTGTTATTTAATCTCTCATTGTCAAAAACCCTAGGATACCTTGACCGCAAGAATATTCCGTTTATTTCTGAAAATCATTATAAGAACATTAAAAAGATGTGAGTATAAATTCTACCCAGAAAGCAACCCAACGTGTAAAAAGCACTAATCAAGTTTAATTCCCCATGAGCATTACGTTTTGTGAAATAAGGTTAATCAATGCAATTGAACGTGGAAAACGCACTAATTCAATTTAACAAAGGTTATGATTCATATGTGATTGCTAGGATGTATCATTACAAGCAACAATCACACTTATGCTACTTGAAATCAGAATTCGTCAATTTTTTCGTATTGAAAACCCTAATTTAGCTTAAAAGATGAAACAAGTTAAATTGATTACGGACTCAACCAACAAAGTGTTCAAATCATGCAAAAGTTATAAACAATGAATCACAAATATTGAGAAAAACTAATATATTAGTCAAATACCATGTTTGAAAAATCAACTTAAATCCTTAACCAATAATAAGAAATTTAGCTACTTATAGCTATAGAGTTCATACACATATTAAAGTAGAGAATAAGATAAAAATATTTCAAACCCTAGATACGTGAAAGAGAATAACAACTCCTTGCTCCCAGAAATCAGATTAAAAAGTGTGTTGAGAGTTATAGAAAACTCTCCCTTTTATAGATCTTCTAGTTTCAAAAATTAGGTCAAACTCTCCTTCTCCAAGTTAAAATCCAAATCCAATAAGTCCAGTAAGTCCAGCTACTAGCCCATTAAGACGATGAAGTAAAAATAAAACTCCTAAAAAACGATGTCCGAAATTCGGCCGGAAGGTGATTGGAAAAGTCACCGGCCATCGGAGTCAAACTATCGGCCATCCATTAAAGATAATGGTCAACTAACAGTCATGGGTCAAAGGAAAGAGTCAGCTGGCCTGACTCGGCTGATTAGGTCTGACTCAACTGAGTTGGATCGAAATCAGTGAGTTGACTTGCTGGACTGAAAATCCAAAAGAGTCTCACCTGTTTCTGGGTTATTTTCGGCCATAATTCAGGCCATTTTTATGTCCTTCCCTACACAGTTACTAACATTCATCTACACAATAGCACAAACCCATTCAATCAATGCTCTTAGCACCATTCAGCTCTGCAATCGACTCCGAACCATTTAAATTTATCAACCCATTTCATAGCGACAATCTTGGTTTGTTTCTGTTCATCAAGCCCTGACAGCAACCATTTTATGGCAGTCAATCCACCAAAATCACAGTAACATAAACATCACTCGACCAATTCTTCCTCACCATCACAGATTCAACACCAAACTCACAAACCCATCTCACAACTGAAATCTACTTCTTTCCCACAACTCGAACTACATCCTCACTGCCATCTCAATCACCAACACAAATCCATCTTCTTATGTCTCAGCAGCGCGATCAATCTCCTATTCAAATTCGAGCAACCATCAAAGCCACCAAAATCTATTTCTACTTCTTCCTTTTCCAACTTGAAATCAAACTAAGATCTCAAATCTAAGCTCTCTATTCAGCCACTTTCAGAACCCATTCTTCCATTTCTCCTCACACCAAAACCACCAGCTAACTTTTCTTCTTCATCTTGACTAACTTTCTCGCTCGCAACCAACAAACCCACCTGTGTCTTCTTCATTTCTTACTCGAGCACTGGGTTATCTCCGCCGGCGTGAAATGGTGGAAGGACAAGCCTGTTTGATCTTGTTTTTGGCCGACAAGAGAGAACAAAATGATTTTGCTCTTGGTCTCGACCTACAATTTAGGTTATGAGAAATGAGGTGGATATATGCATCCACTAAATTGATAAGGGAAAGCCACTGCTTAGCTGTTTAATAACCTTACATCTTGGCTGCCAATAACACGACCATCTAAAATGATGTTTATGCCCCTTTTGCACCTATTTCTTCCTCTTTTACGCCATATGACTCCAAAAAATCCAAGAACTCAAAACAAACATAAAATACATAATTCATAAGAAAAATGGCAAAGAAAGCATAAACAATAAATGGTAAATGAAGGTCTTTTAGATACCTACCAAAACCACTTGTGCTAAAGCTAGTGGTTAAGTCAAACTTGATCAGATAAATTATATTAAATGTCCAGTTTTCTTTAAAAAAAATTAATTTGCATGTGATCTTTAATAAATTTTGTTTTTATAAATTAATTACAAGATCGAAAGTGTCGGTCGGACTGGTACTACAAACATGACCAACAATTTGAAAGATCACCATACTCCCATTCTACCTCCAGACTAAATTCAAGTTTTAGTTCACCATTTTCTTCACGATAACCCAACAACTCCTAATTTCGATCTCAATGTAGATAATAACAACAAACACAAAAATTTTAAAAGAATTGCAAGGAGAGTCTCAAGGTTCTAACATGACTGAGTTTATGGATCATCAACGGACAACCGAGAAATAGAGATTTGTTGACCGGAAGTTCGTGATTAAGGAGTTGGAAAAAAATCATTTTTCTCAAGAGCAGTTTGTTAACCATTATGACAAGCATAAAAAATTTTATGCGGATATCATAACAATAAATAACAATCAAAAATTTATATAGCAAATAGAATTTAACAAGTTAAAAAGGCAGGTGGAAGAATAATAATTGCAACCTAAAATCCCAATTGATGAAGATGATTTTTCAGATGAAGAAGTTGATGATGAGGTTCAATTTCCTGGTTAATGTAATAGTTAGTTTAATACTTTAACAATTAAGATATAATATTAGATAGTTAGTTTAAATATAATTCTCTATTTTCAACGAAGTTCAAATTTTTTTTTATTACTTGAAATACGCATTTTATATAGAAATTGGAAAAAAATTAACAATTCAAACACGTAATGAGTAACTCATTAAGGATGTGGAAAAAAGCTTCACATATGAAATTCTTTCATTTCCATCTTCGCCATTACCTGAAAGATCTTGCTCCACCGGTTTTACCCCTAAAGCTACAAATTCTGCTACTTGTTTTTTTTTTTTTTGAAACTATAGAAACAACTTTACTACATTATGGTTAAAAGGGTTTACCGGTGTCAGCGTAAAAGTTTTCAGGAATAATTGTCCAATAACTCAAACTCACAAAACCAATTTGTAGTCGTTTTGCACCCCTGTCCGGATAACACATTACATAGTTTCTAAAAAGAGATGAATCTTCTTCATATGTAAACTTAAATTGATCCATGTTTTAAGAAATTAGAGTGACCTTAGAGTGAGATTAGACTAGAATCATACTGAGACTAGAGTGAGGATTCAATATATATAAAAAAATTATGGGAGGTGTGATTATTCTTAAGGATAGGTGGGAATATATATAAGGGATGGGTCGCTCGTTGAAGTGTTTCGCCAACGGTTAATAAAATAAACCGTAGCACTCCATGTCATCCATATTGTATGTTTCCAATTCAAATAAATATTACAGAAAATAAAAACTTGTAATAAATTACTTGAAATTACACTAATACAAATCTTCACATAGGCCATGTTTTTAGTTTACAACCTAGCCACGTATTAGATTATTTGCATGGCTACTGGTCATTATTAAAACTAGAGTGTTTTTGTGTCCTCAATTTATGTTAACATGTAGCCATAGGATATCATTCGGCCGTGGGTTTGAGTCTAACCCATGATTTGTAGCTATAGATAAATATATAACCACGTAAACCTATTGTGCATGTGTCTAATGGGTAGGATGGTATTAGACACACCTATTCACTCGAGGCGGAAAACAAATTATTTAGCAACTTTTTATTATTATTATTTTGTGTCCAAAATGTAGGATTCATTAGATATTTTGCTTAAAATATAACTATTAGGTTCTGGAGTAAGATTGATAGGAGTGGGAAAGAAATTTGTTAAGTACTTCACTGACCATCTTTCCATGTAACAACTGTTTTTGAATAGTACTCTTGTAATAGGTACGTTTGTATCATGCGCAAGTTATATTGGAGGTATGTTTGATACAGATGGAAACACAAGTTTCTCAAGTGATGCTTCTGAGTTTGACCAACTGTCAGGTGTTAGTGGTTTGGTATAAGTATACTGATTGGGAACTTGTTTTTTCAAGTTGTCAAAATACAGTATACCTTATTTTTAAATGTGAATAAGTAAAATTACACCAACCATACTATATAATTCATGCAAAAAGTTAAGTTGTATTTATACCGATAACACATACACTTCATTAAACTATGCGAATAATTACAACGTTAACCATAGTAATTAAGTAGCTCATTATTGTAAAAAAATTTCTAAAAGATATGGTATTGCATCTGCTATAAAAGTGATGTCGTGAAATCTCCCCACAATCAAATCCCTATCCTTAATATAGTGTAACAACGCGAAGATAACAAAGTAGACAAAGACCGTAGAACAATAAACATATATCCAGTGGAAAAAATAGTACATAACATAGGCGTGAGATAAAATGCGCTCGAAGTGGTCTTCCAATCCAGGTCTTCCAGCACAGTACGAGCTTCCATATAGTCTCCTGGTAGTTGCATCAAATGTTTCAGCCGCTACTTCTATAATCTGAGAAAGCAGGTTATTCTTACATTCTTCAGATGAGAAATTTGTAATAACATCAATTGTGGGGATCATCAAAAACATGAGGCAGATCCTCTCTGAGATGAATATGAAATAAAAGTCATAGAAACAAAGCAAGTGGAACTACCAGACAATTACATCTTATTTACTTAATATAGTGTTTGAGTGTAAATTCAACTTTACATGGGGAATTTCATGTACGTTAAATATAAACATACTTTAAGGTATAATAATGGTGTCTCAAATTACAATGGTAACTTTTATTTTATTCATATAATGTTAATAAATAGGATTTAAATTAGTTAGACAAAATAGTTATTCAATGAAAACATGAGTTAATCTCAAATATCCTTCTTTTCTACTGTATTTTTTATATTTCACGCTTCTGTTCTCAAGTCAACAATAGTCAGATTTTTATAGTTAGTAGTTAATTAACATAAAGAGTGGTAAAACCTTGCGTTTAAGGTTTTTGATCTATTTTTTAAGGGAAAGTCGAATCCTACTATGAAAGTCAGTAACAAAAAAGAGTTTCATTTTGGGAATATATCTTTGCTATTATTCAAAATTTACAAAGATATATGGATGAACAAATAAAATATTAATCATATTCCTACCTTGCTTGCTTTGCTTTTCAATGCTTCATTGCTGCAAGTTTACTAAATGTAGTGTTTGGCTTTAAATTCAATTTTACACGAGGAATCTCATATATGTTGAATACAAACAGATTTCAAGGTATATCGATGGTGTCTCAAATTATAATGGTAACTTTTCTTTAATTCATATAGTGTTAACAAATAGTATTTAAACTAATTAGTGTGTTTGACTGAAAGGCCGAGAGTGTAATGTATATCATTAGAGTCCAACCACTATCCTTCATTTATCAACTTGGCCTCGCAAAATGCAAATCTTCAAAAGGGTCAAATATGATTTAGGTTAGTTGACTATCTTTGATGTGTATGTGTCAGGCCCCCAGTTTGCGAACTCTGCATAATATAATTTTCTAATACGAAGTCCGCACTATCCGATTAGTGATATCCTTCGGGACTAATGAAGGGATCAATGTACGACTCCATGAATTAACCCATCTTGTTTGCTTCAATAAGAAATTTCCCTATATAAATAAAATAACGTGCATCGTTTTTGCACGTTTTTTTTTGGCATATGGAATCGCTTCTTGTACAGTTTTGTAAAATAGACAATTTTCCAAATACTTTTGAAGTCATGGTTGATCGTCCTCACCATGAAGGGTACTTGAAAGTACGAGGGTACCAAGTACACTACCAATTCTTGCTTTTAATCTATATAGACACACCTAGTATAATCTTTTCGAAATTGTATATAAAGATCAAACACCAAGGTAACCGTGATAATAATCCAACTTCGACTCGGAACTGATCACGTACATAAATTATAATTTTAAAATAAAAAATTACTTGAAATTAAATTTAAAAGTGCTTAAAACAAAACAATCAAACACAACTTCAAGTACGCATGTCCGATCATCCAAACTCGGCCAAAAAGATTCACAGTCAGATCTTGACTTAATTAACCTGTCATACAAATTTTGGTTCTGAATGTGATTAGTCATTTGCAAATAGTTTCTGCAGGTATCCCTCTTGCTTGTCAAACCTCAAGCCTCAAATCTTCATCAGTGTGATTAATCCAATTCTCATTTGTAGATGGTGAGTTTTCGACAAGGGCTAGAACTGTAAAACCACTCTCTGCCTAGTAGCAGGAACATAAAAGTATATGTGCATATTTATTGGCATATTTCTAGCTTTATATTAAAGCATGAAATACTGTATCTCTACTTATATTCCGCAGACGAATTAAGAATACAGTTTCTTATAAATAACTATAGACGTTTTAAACTGATCATGTAGTCTCTTTAACATTCACAATATTTATGCCAATCGAACCAGTCTCAAGTCGCATAAATTCAATATCTGAATTCCTTGAACTTGTCTCGAATACGCATTGATGTTCCAACAACATCTATTAAATATGGGAATAGCTAATGCTTGATCCTTAAAGACGCAATTCAGCTTAATGCTCAGTTCGCAAAGAACACACCACACTTAGACGTTTTTTCCTTAAAAAATATGTCACTTTAGCATTTTACTCAAGGACGTGTCACAAATTACGTGATATTCTTCCTGGACGCGCCACTATTAAAGAGGAATTCCATGGGAAGCTTCACAAAAAGGCGCAGACTATCTCGAGAGAGACGCGTTACAACTATGGGCGTGTGTTTTATAAGAGACGGCAAATAAGCGCTGGCCTAAGCTAGTGTCAGCTTTATTTTGATACGTCCTTAAGGACACGTCACTAGCTTCTTAGGTACTGTCCTAGTGTCAGCGCCAGCCTACTCCCAAGACGCGCCCACGAGACGCTTCACTACTTTGTGTTGGCCTGATGCCAGCGCCAATCTTATATGGTTGTTCGACAAGCTATTTGCACAAGTTTCTGAAAATACGCCACGACTGGTCTTTTGGAACTTGCGTGCAATCTTGGATTCAAACACTTCCAAATTTACACCACGTCACTTCTAATTTGATATTTGGCTATTAAAATTATGCCATGTTACTCCTAAGCTAGTACATGACTACTAAACTTATCAGACTTAATACTAATCAGTCTGATTACCAGTCTCGTGAGTTGGGCAACTTACTTCACTGACTTAGCGAGTTATTGACCTGACTTAAAACAAAGTAGTTCCCCACGAATCCATTGTTTCTATGAGATATCAAATACAACACATGGGGGGATTTTCATTGGGGTGTTGGTATGGCGGTCTATGACAATCGTGCATTATGGCAATACGTCCATGAAAAAGAAGTTAATCAGTAATGGGATAGTTTCAGAGAAGTTGAGAGAACGAGGAGTAGTGGTCATATGATTCATCCTTATTTTCCGGACAGGACTCCACTACAATCTCCACAATTTTTACTCATCCACTTCTTCTGTAACTTCCACCCACTTACGGGAAATCAATGTGTCTCCTCTAAACTATAAATATATAGTTTCATCTATTCGAAAAAAAAAACAAGAGACAAGACAGGAAAAATATTTATCAAAGTAATAATCAACTCTTCACTACACACTATAAGTACTCATCACAATGATATTTTTCAACCTTCTTTGCTTCCCTCCCCTAAGACCAACCCAATCTTCTTCACCTTTGTGATCGAAGCAGGACGTGAACGACCATTTATTGGTTTAGACTCGTCTTGTTCGAGCTTGATCTCTCGAACCTTCCTGAAAGTACTATTTTGTAGTACATTTGTTTTCATTCTAAAACAATTGATATGCTACTTAAGACTAGAGTTTTTCGACAATTATGGATCTCAAATTCTAGTATAGCCCTAGATATGAATACTTGCTCATTTAATTCGTGACTTAAACAAAAAAATAATGAATAATAATAATAATATTAATGGTAGAAAATAAACGAAAATTAAGAGATTATGCATATTAAGAATGAATACTTTGATTAATAAACATGTTCTAGACATTGGACTACATCTCTAACCAACGAGATTAAATTAGCTCATAATGGATTTCTTAAAATCCATGGAAAATAATAAACAAGAAAATGAAAGCAAACCCTAGGTTGTAGAAAAGTCTCTAACTCGAAAGCTCTTTCTCTTCTTCTTAAGATATGATATGATAGATAAAAGATATCAAATAAAAGTGAATTGACTCTTATATAGAGGTCCCAATATGATGTGTGGCCCTTGGTATGTGACGGTCATACAACAAGAAGTTTTAGAGAAAAATTTGGTATTTAACGTAGAATGGACGTGGATCCGCCAAAAAGGATGCAAATAATATTTTTGTTTGTGAATTATTATTGTATATTAAATATTTGGTACGTGATGCGAGCTATCCCTGCTCATATTTGTCGTAAACAATTTTTATCCAGACTTCCAGCGCTTTAATTCACCGTACCGACTTTATATACTCTATGGAGGATAATTCATATTATATTTTTCTTAATCCATCAACAAGTTGAGAATTAAAAGGAGGCAATGTTTGTACCCTCCTGAAACTGCACATTTTTCAATTTGCGCGACTAGATTATGATGAAAAACTAAATATAGTGTAGTTTTAATTTCTACAACTAGGACGAACGACGAAATACTAGACATAAAAATTAAAAACTCAGTTACACCTTAAAAATGATGAACTCCTAGTTGTAGCTAATTTTTTCTATTTTTACGGTTAGAATATGTCATCATTCGACCTAGACATAGGTAATTTTTAGATAGATTGTGTAAAACCCATAATCGGATATGAAATCTCCTTTATGGCCTAGCCGTAGATGTGTTTGGAAATAAAAAAAATTGGTTCTTGATTAACTGCAAGTGTTTCTAAACTCAGATTGTCATTAAGATCTCTACGATTTAATTTTTTTTCTTTAAGACATTTATAAAAGATTTTAATCGGCAATGAATAGTTTTTATAATCGACAATTAATCATAAATGATGAATTCATTTAGCTTGAAAAATAAAAGAAATAAATAATAGATAAAAAAAAGTAATCAAGAACGTTTAATCGGAGGATACCCTCACAAAGTAAAACAAAAGGGTCATTTTGAAATGTATCTAAAAACCCTTTATCCGTAGTTTTTCGTAATACGTAATTTATCATTGATTAATTAGTTGTTAGTTAATTGATTATCTAAAATAAAACTTATGAGCATAAAAGAATTTGTTGTTAGTTTTGGGGAAAATTTGAAGATAATCAAAAGTTCATATCAAAATGAATAAATTTATGAGTATAAAGGTTTAAATCAAGAACCAAATGAGCCTAATGAATTAAACTAATGATTCAAATACGCCGAATACTAATGAGGTGTAATCTAATGATTTTTTGCTTCGATCCGCCAAAAAAAACAATTAAAACATGCAAACTCAGATTTGGCATTGGTAACTGTGGCATGGCATTCATCATGTTACCAATGCCGACTCTTGATTCTCCCCCAATTATTCATCTATAAACGGCATAGTCGTAAACTTCAAATCATGCTGAAAATATCGAACAATTTTGGGGAATATGTTTTGCTTTACTGTCGGCATAATGTATAAATTTGACATGTGCCAACTGTGGCTATTGATAGGTGTCTAAAACACCTTAATTAATATCTATTGTTTATGTTTTCTTTACTATTTTCTTTTGTATAGTATGTATTCTTACATTTGTTTTTGAGTTATTAGGTATTTTGGAGTCACTTTGAGCAAAGGAAAAAGAATTGCAGAAAAGGGGAAAAATTATCGCTGCACAGACAAATGTTATTTGCAGCCAAGATTTTAGACTCATTATTTGAGGAAGTTATCCTTATTTGGATGCCCATAGCTAGTAAATGGGTGTATATATCCATGTCATTTCTCATATCCTAAAAACTAGGTCTAGATTTGGGTTCTCTTCTTTCACCTCATTTATGCCGGTAGATAGAAATGAGAAACTGGTGGTTGTGGGATCTGAGCTCGAGAGAAATAAATATGGTGCTGTTGTGATGAACCTGAGATGAGAAGATGAATGTTGAAATAAGCTGTTGTGTAGTCCGAGTAAGGGTTTGCTTTATGGGTTCACTCGATGATGATTTAGAAGATGGATTCTAAAGAGATAAAAAACGTGGAAATGAATCTGTGATGGAGTTTTTGAATACAGAAAGAAAAAATTGCATAATTAGTTCTAAGGTTTAAATTGCTTTGTGCATTTGAAATGAAGATGGTCCATGGGTTTCAATCGAATTTGGTGAAGATTCAGGTGGAGTTGTTGCTGTTTGCATGAGTAGAAATAAAGTTGAAGTGGGTTTGTATCTGGATTGAGATTGAGCAGCAGAATTCTAGTTATTGATATCCTGGGGATTTTGATAAAAGAGAGATTAAATTACGAATTCTAGTTATTGATATAAATATATGTTTGTGAATGATACAATCCCTTGACCAATATCTTCATCATATTGATTACTTTTAAAACACTTGCTTTGCTTTCTTTTTACTTAGCTTTATTTACTTTGAACAAAACCAATTGTTACTTGAGAAATTGGAAGACCAAGATAATAGCATTAGCCTCCCGTGGAACGAACACTTACTTACTTTAGCTTCATAATAAATCTGATTGCGAGAAAGTAAAATATTTTTGACGTGCTACGACACACATCAAATTTTGGCGTCGCTGTCGGGGAGGCAGTAAATTGTTGTTTTGCTTTTGATTTGTTATTTCAACTTTTTAACTTAGTTTTTCTAGAATCTTTTTTCAGGTACTATTTCTTTGGTGAAAGCTTAAATAGGGCTGACCAAGTCCCATTGGTATATGTCTTCAATCTGGCACTTTACTAAAAAACTTCGTTCGGGCGGTGAACACTCATCTTCCTCGTTCATCGACAAGTGAATTCGCAGATTCAGACATAGAGGAAGAACAAGAAGCAATAGGTGATCGTATACTCAAAGATTTAGCTCCTCACAATCTAGATACGCAGCAATGGTGTATTCAAACTACATCAACCTTCTAGATCAATCCAGGGTTGATCCATGAGCTTCCCAAGTTTCATGGAATGACTAATAAGGATCCGAATAAGCATATTATGGACTTTCATACCATAGTCATGGCCAACTACCTGCTGACTCAGATGGAGTCCTGCTACAAGCTTTTACTTTCTCATTAGTAGACACTGTCAAAGAATAGTTGTACTATTTGCCTTCTAGTAGTGTCACAACATGGAAAAATATGAAGAAACTATTCTTAGAGAGATACTTTCATATATCAAAAGCAACGCAGATTCGCAAAGATATTTATAACATCAAGAAAATGGCATGAGAGACATTGTATGAGTGTTGGGAACGTTACAAGATATTGGTGGTCAGTTGTCCGCATCACGAATTCAACGAATTAATGATAATTTAGTACTTCTATGAAAGTCTTCAACCAAGTGATAGAAATCTCCTTGACGCTACAGGTGGTGGTGCATTGGTGAAAAAGACGGTAACACAGGCGAGAGAGTTGATTGGGAACATGACAGCAAATGGGAAATATGGCAGCAATGATGCAACAAATTACAGCCGCAGTGGTACCATCATCTTCAACTATTGAAGACGGTAATGAACAAGCTAACGCCATCTTCCCAAATCAACAAAGAAGGTATGATCCTTATTCTAACACTTACAATCCGGGATGGAGAGATCACCCCAACTTTAGTTATGCGAACAAGCAAGTTGCGGTTCAACCACCTTCTTTCAACAACAAAACGGGGTTCCAACAACAACAATTTCAGCCAAGACAACAACCTCAAATTCAGAATTCAAGCTTGGAAGAAACGTTGAAAGCGTTCATGCAAAGGATCGATAATGCAATTAAAGACCTACAAACGCAAGTTGGTTCTATGTCTAGTGAGTTGAATAAAGTGCAGTCACAAAATAGTGGGAAAGTCCCTTCTCAACCTCTTGTTAACCCAAAAGAGAATGTCAATGTTGTTTGATAGTGCATAATTTATATATTTTTAAGTATCATTTCCTTATACTTATTTGCTAGATTTTGTGTGAATTACCGTGTGTTAGTTTTACTTTCGTAGTTTACGTGTTTTATTAGGTTACATCTCTGAAACAAGTGAAATGGAGCTTTAAAAGAGAAGAATTGCCAAAGACCCAGTGTAACTCAGTCTATTCCAGAATTTCTACCCTCCATCTCGTATAAAATTGCATTACGAAGCCGACGGCGAAAGAACGAGGTCATTCCGACTTCGTCTGAGAAAGTTATGAGCGAAACAAGAACTAAGGGTAAAATGGTCATTTCAAGGGAAACGGATATTGAAACTTCGTCGTATGATAAGGGCAGACATGTTTTGAATCATGCTACAAGCACCAGATCCTATTACTCAGGTCAGGCATTTGCTAAAGGCACCTGTATTTTTACTTAGGCAGCCAATTATTTGAATTTTGAAGAAATCATCATCAAATTCACTTGGAGGTGCCATCTTCTTCTTCTCCATGAAAAAAGCAGTGATGATGCTGCTGTGATGATCATGATTGTGATGATGATTCTTGGTTAAAGGGATTTGAAGATCGGGAATGGTGTAGTAGGGTTAGTGAGGGTGTTATAAGGCATGGGTCGGAGCTAAGATTGTGTTTCGAAACAAGAAAACGAAGAATATGGTGAGAATGTCATTAATGGTTGAAGGTGATTTATGATGTGATGGTTTTGTTGGTATTCGAGTAGCATTCTGTGGTGATTTCTATCATGGTAAAGAAGGTGTGATGGGGGCCGTCGATTCATGAGGAGTGAGTGAACCAAAGAATCTGTGATAGAGCTCAACTGCTTCGGTGATGGAATATGTTAGAGGAAGTGAAGACGAAAAGAATATGAACTAGTAGCTCAGGCTAGGGAGGAAAGTTTGTTGCTGATTTGAAATGAGTAGAAAAGGTAGAAGGAGTCTGTGGTTCACGAAACAGAGAATAATGGTTGTTCCCACCATTGATGATGAACTTGGTGGTGGTAGTCGTTCTCGAGCCTGGCAGTGAGACGTTGATGGTAGTCGAATCTGTTGGAGTCGAGTGGAACTAACAAGTGATAAGTCAGGGAAGAGTTCAAGTTAGATACAAAGACCTGAGTGTTGGACGAAGATAAGTTAGGTAGTAGGGGACTTGGTTAAAGCGTGTGTGAGGTTTTTAGGGAATGAATTGAAGCATAAGGAAACCGACTTCGTGTTGTTTCTAGAGTTTAAAAATTTGGTGATTGAATCCGTGTCTTGGACGGAAAGAAAAAAAGAGGCGGTGATTTGGCCTCTAAATAGGAACCGTAAACCTCATACACAGACACTTCTGGACGGACAGACTTAGACCTTCACGTACAGGAGATATCTTCACGGAAGAACAAGGGTTAGTTTGTGTTTATTTTCTTAATTAATTTTTATGGCTTTTGAGAAAGTCATGTTGGGCTAATTCTCTTGTTATGGAGAAAGGATGAACTTGTAGAGATGGTTTTCTTTGTGTTTCAAACTTAGGGTTTCCAATTATAAAAACTTAATGTTAATGTTTTGTCTCTCTCAACGTTTTACCTTTTTCAATGATTTTTCATGTTCTATGCCACGTATAGTGCATCGTTTGATTAGTAGAAGAACTCGTTGAAACCCTACTTTAACCCGTTTTACGAATATTCCTTGACTCTTTATGCCACATATACTTAGTACTTCGAAATTCAACCTTAGGTTGAAAACAAAAAATTCTTTTTTTTTTCTTCGATTTTTAAACGAAAAATCTTCCGTGTATAAGTAGCTAGATTTGCTATTTTACATGAGTAAAATCGAGACCCTTTGTGACGAACGCAATTAAACCCTAATCTACAACGGATTCCCGAAACCTTAACGCTTTCCTATTATCGTTTTCTAACTTTATTAAATAGTTTTCATTCACTCACTAAT
Organism: Papaver californicum; assembly: GCA_023531435.1. Taxonomy (NCBI): domain Eukaryota; kingdom Viridiplantae; phylum Streptophyta; class Magnoliopsida; order Ranunculales; family Papaveraceae; genus Papaver; species Papaver californicum. The sequence goes on along the minus strand of JAJJMC010014687.1, from coordinate 13,727,136 downwards.
TTAATTATTTATAAAAATACCTAAAAGAATAGTTTTAATTAATTTTAATATACACTCCTCGTGGGAACGAACCGTATTTGCTCTTGTCTACATCTTTAATACTGTGCGTTTGCGGTAAAACAAAGTCGGTTTTCCGAAGCATCACTGTTACGTTGAGAAGTGGTACACAACTTGTGCAACCTGAAATTACTAGTACGGGCGAAACATAGACTCAAAAAGAGGCAATTTTGGATGGAGAAAATGCCGATTCTTCCCAAATTCATGAGGTACTAAATATAAACCCCAAACTCTTGTTTCTACTTATGTTCCTCCTTTACCTTTTCCTCGCAGATTTGCTAAATCCAAGAAGGTGGAACAAGACAAGAAGATTTTGGATATTTTTAGGAAGATACAAGTGAATATTCCTCTCATAGATGCTATCAAGCAAGTTCCCAAATATGCAAGGTGTTTGAAGGACTTATGTACCAACAAAAAAAACTCACCGGTATTGAGGTAATGAGTGTGGGGGAGAATGCTTTGGAAATATTACAAAAGAAACCCTCACTTAAATGTAGAGATCCTGGTAGTTTTGACATTCCCATTACTATTGGTAACACTAAACCTGCCAAAGCCATGCTAGACTTAGGAGAATCCGTTAACGTTATGCCCGCATCAATTTATGAATCTCTGAATTTAGGTCCTCTTAAGAATACGGGTATTTTTTTACAATTAGCCGATCGTTCTAATGTTTACCTTAAAGGTATTGTTGAGGATGTTCTTGTGCAGGTTAATCAACTTGTATTTCCAGATGACTTTTGTATGTTAGAGATGAATGATGGATCTCCGGATTCATCCATTCCGTTGTTGTTTGGGTGTCCCTTCATGAGAATGGCTAAAACCGTCATTGATGTTGATAAGAGAATATTAACTATGGAATTTGATAGAGAAAAAATACGTTTCAACATTTTTGAGACAATGTGATATCCTAGTGATGTTAATTCTTGTTTTTACATTGATATTATTGATACTCTAGCAAAACAAATTTTTTAATTGAATGGTTTAGATGCTCTAGAAACCATTCTCACTAAACCAATTGATAAGAATGTAGAGTGTTGTAATGAAATTGGGGAAACCCTTGGTGATCTCAATTCACTTCAAGAGGACCCAAATGCTCATAAAGCTTATTTTATATCTTTGTTCTAATGAGAAGCTTGTACCCTCTATCTTGCAGGCACCAAAACTAGAATTGAAACCTCTCCCAGATCACTTAAACTACTTGTACTTGGAAGAGAAGGAAGAGTTACCGGTTATAGTTTCTAATGAGCTTACGGAACTGTAGGAACAAAGACTTTTTAGGGTGATAAGAAAGTATAAGACATCCATAGGATGGACAATTTCCGATATCAAGGGAATAAGCCCTGCTGTTTGTATGCATAGAATACTTCCCCAGGAGGGTGCAAAGCCAACTAGGGAAGCTCAGCGCCGTTTGAACCCTCCGATGATGGAAGTAGTGAAGAAAGAGATTCTTAAGATATTAGATGTAGACATTATCTACCTTATATACAATAATAAGTGGGTGACTCCGGTACAACTGGTACCAAAGAAATCATGTGTTACGGTGGTGCAAAATGATAAAAATAAACTTATTCCAACTCGTGTGCAAACCGGTTGGAGAGTTTGTATAGATTACCGGAAATTGAATGCAACCACTAGAAAAGATCACTTTCCCTTACCTTTTATGGATCAAATGTTAGAACGTTCATCCGAACACTCTTACTATTTTTTTCTTGATGGCTATTCAGGTTACAATCAGATTGTGATAGCGCCGGAGGATCAAGAGAAAATAATTTTTATATGCCCGTTTGGCACTTTTGCATATAGACGGATGCCATTTGGTTTGTGTAACACTCTCGCTACCTTTCAAAGGTGTATGGTAAGTATCTTTTCATATTATATTGAGAACATTATCGAAGTATTCATGGATGACTTTAGTGTCTTTGGTGATTCCTTTGACCTATGCTTAAACAATCTTTCACTCATCGTTGAATGATGTGCTGAGAAAAACCTTATACTTAATTGGGAGAAGTGTCATTTCATGGTAATTCATGGCATTGTTTTAGGACATATTATATCTTCAAAAAGCTTGGAAGTAGATAAATCTAAGATTGATCTTATTCGTGCTCTTAACCCTCCCACCACGGTGAGAGAGATTCGTGTTTTTCTTGCTCACGCAGGATTCTATCGCGGGTTTATCAAGGACTTTTCCAAGATTTCATCACCTTTGTGTCACTTGTTGCAAAAAAATGTGGTCTTTAACTTCGAGGAGAAGTGTTTGGTGGCATTCAATCGTTTGAAAGAACTTTTGATAACAGCCCCTATCATCAGACCACCGGACTGGAGCAAACCTTTTGAAATAATGTGTAATGCTAGTGAATATGCGATTGGTGCTGTTTTGGGACAACGTATTGGAAAGCTACCTCATGCCATTTATTATGCTTCTAGAACACTCAATGAGGCCCAACAGAATTATACCACTACCGAAAAGGAGTTGTTAGCCATTGGTTTTGCATTGGTACGAAAGTTGTTGTTTTTTATAATCATGCAACACTTAGGTACCTACTTACAAAGAAGGATACGAAACCAAGGCTTATTCGATGGATACTACTCTTACAAGAGTTTGATATTGAAATCAAAGACAAGAAAGGAATTGAGAACACCGTTGTTGATCAATTGAGTTGTTTTACTGTAAACGAGGAAGCTATTCTGTTGCATAAATTTTTCCCGGATGAGCAACTTTTCCAATCATCGTCGCGGGACCATGGTAGCTGATATTGTTAATTATTTGGTTTCTAAGCAAATCCCTAGTAACTTGTCTCGTGCTGAGAGATACAAACTTAAGAGAATAGTGAACCAATACATATGGGATGACCCATACTTATGGAAACATGGTAGTGACCAAGTAATACGTAGGTGTGTTCCCGAATATGAATTCCGTTATATCTTGTCTTTTTGTCATTATTATGCTTGTGGAGGACACTTTGGACCCAAGAGAAACACACTCAAGGTTCTTGAGAGTGGTTTCTATTGGCCCTCTTTGTTCAAAGATGTGTTTGAGTTTTGTACTACTTGTGATAGGTGCCAAAGAAGAGGCAATCTCGGTGCTCGAAATCAAATGCCACAAACTTTTATTCAATTTATAGAAATTTTTGATGTGTGGGGCATTGATTTTATGGGTCCTTTTGCTAACTCTTTTGGTAATTTCTATATTCTCCTTGTTGTTGATTATGTTTCTAAATGGATGGAGGCAATAGCCACCCATACTAATATTTCTAAAGTGGTTACAGATTTTTTTAAAGATTACATTTCTGCAAGGTTTAGGACTCCGAGAGCCATAATTAGCGGTGGAGGATCACACTTTTGAAACAGGTTCTTTCGGGACTTGTTGAAGATGTACAATGTTTCACATAGGATTGCAACACCTTACCATCCTCAAACCAATATACCAACTAAAATTTCCAACCTATAAGTGAAATCCATCCTAGAGAAGACAGTGAACCCTATAAGGAAGGATTGGAGTTTAGTCTCAATGATGCATTGTGAGCATATAGAACCACATACAAGACTCCTATCGAGATGTCTCCCTTTAGACTTATGTATGGTAAATCTTATCATCTTCCCATTGAACTTGAACATAAATCTTTTTGGGACATTAAACAAGGCAATGTGGAGATGGATGGTGAAGGAAAGCAAAGAAAGTTACAACTACATGAGCTAGAAGAGATTCTTAATGATGTATTTGAAAGATCGTGTATTTACAAGGAAAAGACGAGGGCATTTCATGGTAATATGATTTCTAGAAAACAGTTTTTTGTTGGACAAAAATTGCTCTTGTTTAATTCTCGTTTATAATTATTTCCCGGTAAATTACGTTCTCGTTGGGTTTGTCATTTAATTGTGCTTAATGTTTTTTCCCATGGTGCAGTAGAAATCCGTAGTTTGGATACAAGCAAGGAACTTAAAGTGAATGGGCACCGGTTGAAACCATATTATGAGAATTTCACTTCGGAAGTTGTGGAAGGCTGTAATTTTGTGGAAGCACTCCCTCTGGAGGAGTAGAGGCGAACACGTAGAGAGTCGGGATGACGATTTTAAACAAAGCGTTGCATGGGAGGCAACCCATTGGTTTAGTATTTCTTTTATTTTATTTTTGTTATTTTTCTGAATTTTCATATCATTATAGGATTCCCACCTTGGTTTTACATTGGATTAATCAATTTACATTGAGGATAATGTAAAGTTTAAGTGTATGGGAGTGTTAAGCATATAGAATTCTTAAGTATTCACTTTTAGGTAGAAAATTTTAAATGTTTTTGAACTATTTGCATGAAACCTCAAAATTTTAGATATTTTAGAGTCACTTAGTATACTTCTAGATACGTTTACATATAGAGTTCTAACCAAACTAACTGAACTCATAAGTATTAGAGAACTATATTCGGAGTTCTTAGTTGTTGAGAGGCTAGAGCAAAAAAAAATGGACTTAAACCGCCGGTAGCGAGTACAGTATTAGAGAAGCCGATCATATTATAACTACGAGTGAGGCACCAAACCTTCAATTCTTTATACCTGTCTAAATTGTCCGTTTAGAGTGTTTCATCTGCGGAAATTCCGGGTAGAATGATGAGTTATCCAACCTCGTGCCAATTTCAGCACTACTTTTTGATTTCTTGAGTGCTAATTTTATCAATCATGAGGGTGACATCAGAATTACGAACTAACCTTACCTTGTAGTTTGATTTGCAGTTGGGACCATTCTCCCTCTCTCTCTTCAACAATAGGTCCATAGAAACACCATCATCATCAACATGAGGAACGTCATAAATTTGAAGAAATTTGAAGAGGTTCAAGGTTTACAAGCAATACTACAAGAAAGAGAAAAATTCAAATTCAAAGTGAAGTGACAATACAAGGAGTATAATTTTATATCCTAGTTGAAGACTAAGTACAAGAGCGGAAGAATTAAAAAAAAGTGAATTTTTGAGAAGTTATGATACCGAGACAGTACAAGCCGTGAAAAATCAAGTAGTAAAGTCTTTTCTCCCACGACCATATTAGTTCATCATATTTTTATTTTTTAGTTTGTATTTCTTATTTATTGTGTCAACAAAATAATAATAATAATTAAAAAACGAAAAAAAAAAATCAGAAAAAAAAGTTTGTTTTTATTGTTTTTGTATATATTTTTTTTTGTATTTATTCATTAAGGTCGTGGGAAAGAAGAAATCTATAAAGAAGTTTCAAGCAACAAGAGTTTGAGAAGAAAAGTTAGAAATTGTCGAAGTTCTTTGAAGTTCAAGAGTTCATCATCTACAGTTGAAGCCGAAGAAGAAGACATTTCTATGTGACACTATGAGAGTGGCGCTGATGGTAGATTGAATGAGAAGGCGAATGAGCATTCCTATCCTCGCATAGTGGTTGATTTCCTTTCGTAGAGATCATCAGAAAACAAGTATTTTTCTTCCACGTTTCTATGGGATAGTCAGATTTATTTCAGAAGGTTTTCCCTTCCCACCATTCAACATATGCAGGATTTTTATCTTCATTCCTGCCTACACACATGAAAACCATAAAGTGCGTCTTTTGAGTGCAATATCATAAAACCCTATTGGAGAGGCAGAAACATTCGACCGCTCTCGATCCTGAATTCTTTCATATGGTGGTTTTCTCCTAACTCAAGAGTTAAGCATGAGAATAATGTTTTTTGATACATCTAACTTCTTATTATTAGTGTACATAAACTTTATGTCCTCTTAGCTCTTTGGATGCATGTGGTTTGGAGTATTTGAAAGTTGGAGCAGGTTTTGTGGGTAAATCTCTTATAAACCCTCACGAGACTATAACTCGTCCACTAGGGACACTTTGGGGTTTAAATACTTGTTACACATGCTAAGTGTAGCCATATCCTCGACGAAACATAATTGTTGTGTTTTAGTTAGAATAATATAGTTTAGTTTGCTCATGGACTAACAAAGTCTAAGTGTGGGGGAATTTAGTAGGTGCCTAAAACACCTTAATTAATATCTATTATTTATGCTTTCTTTGCTATTTTCTTCTATATATTATGTATTTTTCCATTTGTTCTTGAGTTATTCGGTATTTTGGAGTCACTTTGAGCAAAAGAAGAAGAATTACCGAAAAGGGGAAAATTTTTCTTTGCACAGACAAATGTTATTTGCAGCCAAGATTTTAGAGTCATTATTTGAGGAAGTTGAACTTATTTGGCTGCCCATAGCTAGTCAATGGGTGTATATATCCATGTTATTTCTCATATCCTAAAAAATAGGTCTAGATTTGGGTTCTCTTCTTTCACCTCATTTATGACGGCAGTGAGAAACTGGTGGTTGTGGGATCTGAGCTCGAGAGAAATAGAGATGGTGCTGCTGTAATGAACCTGAGATGAGAAGATGAAGATTGAAATGAGTTGTTGTATATTCCGAGTAAGGGTTTGCTTTATGGGTTCACTCGATAATGATTTAGAAGATGGATTAGAGTTTGTAAAGAGATAGAAAATGTGGAAATGTTGTGATGGGGTTTTTGAATACAAAAAGAAGAAATTGCAGAGGTAATTCTATGGTTTAACTTGCTTTGTGCGTTTGAAATAAAGATGGTCCATGGGTTTTAGTCGAGTTTGGTGAAGATTCAGATGGAGTTGTTATTGTTGCCATGAGTAGAAATGAAGTTGAAATGAGTTTATATCTGGATTGATATTGAACAGAATAAGGGAAAAAATATGAAGAGAATGATGATATGGGTCTTGATTATTGTCTTGAATAAAGCTGAAACTGCTAGAAATAAAGAATGGATTCTCGAATTTTCTTTTAGGGTTTGGTTAAATGAAAAATAATGAATCAGATAGAGATGGTGATAGTGGTTGATTTGTTGGTCAAGAGCACGACATGGACTGAAAGATGAGTTTTTTCTGCTAAGTTTCTATTACAGTGAAGTGAACAAATGGGTTCTTTGTGGTGGATTCGAGTTATGATTAAAGAATGATGGTGCTTATTTGAGTGGCTTGAAATGGTGTTGCTGCTGGTGATGTGTTGGAGAAAATGAACTTAAAATGTGTTTTGGTCTTGGTGGAAATGGACCTTAGGACCTAGAATTCACTAAGGGACACTAGCTCATTTTTCACTATTGTGAATGAAGAACCTTTAGTCCCACATTGGAGAGATTAGAGATGAGTCCTCTCTTTATTACCACAAAAAATAAAACTAAGGGAGGGCCCTTAGCGTTTAGAAGCTTTTGTGGTTGGGGGAGGACTAAGGCAGTGGGCTAGTTGGAGCAAACATACTTTTCACACATGTGCGGTGCTTCGCACCGAAGCACGCACGCTTGCGGCTTGCGTGCTAGCGAGCTTGCGGGACTTGCGTACTTGCGGATTTACGGCTGCGGCTGTGGTTGCGGGTGCTACGGGAATGAGTATGTATTGCGGGAGCGGGCGTAGCTGTGGCTGCGGACCAATCAAGGCTTACCTTTTTTTGAACAGAATATCTTCATTAAAGAATTTAAAATCAAATAAATTTTTTTTTAAATGTGGGGGGGCGTCTGACCTGGCGAGTATCAAGCTTATTTAAAAGAGAGAATAAAGTGACTGTTTTAATTCCGTTTAAACCTAATGACCGTGCTTAATGCACTTAGATTGCCATTAAATTTCCCTTCTTTTTTTTTGCTATAAAAGAAAAACGAGTTTATCACTTCAAAGTACTCCAGAGCAGGCTACTATCCCTAGCTCTTTTCCCCTCTTCTCACTTTGTTTTGCGCAACTGTGTGTTTTCCCTTCTATTATCTTGCTGTTAAGTTCTTGAGGGTGATTAGTATTGTGCTTATACTAATCATAACATGCAGTTCTATCCTGGACACATCTCCTATGTTGGGGTATAGCATCTCTCATTATTGAGGAGTGCCCGATGACTATTGTGTTAAGGATAATTTGCTGAGCAGTTGGCTCTTTCCTTGTGTGTGCATCAACATCAGAGTGTATATCATTTCAGTGATTTTCTAACGATTAAATTTTTTCTCTGTTTAGCGTTATTTCCATTGTTGCAGATCCAACATGATGAACATTGGATGTTGGGGTATTGTGTGTTGGCAGTGAGAAGAGATGGATTCTGTGTTGATGGTGCTGCTTCAAGGAATTGAAACAGGGAAGAATGATTGAAGCTACATAATGAGCTTAGATGTATGCTAGGAACATTGCAGGGAAGGAATTATAAATGGCTGGAAATTGGCCTGAAATTTGCCAGAAAACAGACGAGACTGCCAGAATTACATTCTGGTGAGTTGACTCACTGGTTCATATGATTCAGGTGAGTAAGACCCATTCATCCGAGTTAGACAAGCTGACTCGGTAGCTGACCCAGACCCTCTGACCTTACTTGACCGTTAAAGATAACTATGGCCGTTAGTTTGACTCTGATGGCCGGTGACAGTTTTCCAGTCACCTGAGACACTATTCCAATGACTTTTACGTCTAATTTCCGGCCACTTTTTTGAACTCCGGCGACTAATTTTGGACCGAAATTTAGTGGGTTATTTCTACATATGGGCTTGGTGGACTACTTATATTTGGACTTTTGAAGAGTTGACCTATTTTTGGAAATAAGAAGAGCTATAAAAGGGAGAGTTTCTACAATTCTTCTGTACATTTTATATATGATTTTTGAAGCAAGGAGTAAAGGATATTATTCTCATTCACACATCTAGGGTTTGCTTTGTTTCTCATTTTCTTTAACTCAATTATATTTTGTGAACTCCATAGCTGTGAGTAGCTAAATACATATTATTGGTTAAGGGTTTTAAGTTGATTTCTCAAACATGATATTTATTCAATGAATTAGTTTTGTCTCCACTTTGTCGTTTATGGTTCATTAATATCGTTATAAGATTTGAATGCTTGTTTATTTGAGTCCGGAATCAATTGAGTTTGTCTTCATATCTAAAGCTAAATTAGGGTTTTCAATACGTAAAAGTTGACGAATTCTGATTTCAAGTAGCATAAGTGCGGTTGTTGCTTGTAGTGACATCCTAGTAACCACATATGAATCATAACCTTTGTTAAAATTTAATTAGTGTGTTTTCAACGTTCAATTACATTGATTATCCCTATTTCACAAAACGTAATGCTCACGGGGAATTAAACTTGATTAGTGCTTTTACACATTGAGTTGTTCTCTAGGTAGAATTTATTCTTGCATCTTTTAATAGATGTGTGATGAACTTGGAAATTAGCGGGATATTCTTGTATCCTAGGGATTTTGATAAAAGAGAGATTAAAATTACGAATTCTAGTTATTGGTATAAATATATGTTTGTGAATTATACAATCCCTTGACCAATATCTTCATCATATTGATTACTTTTAAAACACTTGCTTTGCTTTCTTTTTACTTAGCTTTATTTACTTTGAACAAAACCAAAACCCCCCATTGTTACTTGATAGATTGAAAGACCAAGATAATAACAATAGCCTCTCATGGAACGAACACTTACTTATTCTAGCTTCATAAAAAATCTGATTACGAGAAAGTAAAATATTTTTGACGTACTACGACACACATCAACTATAGTTTTACCAGAGAATTTGTTCACCAGTCAGCATAGTCAAAAAAATTATTTTGTTCTGACTGTTTTACTTGAGCATATCAAGATACTTCTAAATATCACAATCGGAAAAGACTAATTCTAAATGGTCTGTTGGTGCATAAGGTAGTTGTGTACTAGTAAAAGTCACTAGATTTCAGTAAAGAGAAACCTTTGTAATTCAAATCTGGCCCTAGAATGCATCATGTACATACATAAACCGAAAGTTCACATCTTCTCCAAAACAAAAAACAAATACTGCCATATCCACAGAATGCCAAACACAAGATCAAGATGTGCAATCTACAGATGCAATTCAATTTGTCTTATTTTGGAAACACTACAAAAACGAAAAGTTCATATAATGAAAACAGTACAAAAACAAAGTCAGAACTTGATTTGTCAAGTCCAGCTTGGATGAAAGAACATCCTTCTTGTATGATTTATGTACACGAAACTACTTCCATTACTAAAAACTTACAATGTTAGATATCAATCTAATATCCCTTATTACAATATATCCTTAATATAATACTAGGTTCAAATTTTTATATATGTATATATTTATGTTATTTACAAGGAAGTTAGTGATAACTCCAATTGAATCCACAAGAGTTTTTAACTTTTCTATATTACTCTCTTTGAGTTATATTTTCAAACAAAACAACAATGCCTTTATATAGGCACTAAACAAAAGAAACACCTGAAGACTAATAAATCCTATTCAAGAGAGGAAAACTGAAGACTAATAAATCCACTAAGAATAACATTCAAGTTTATTCAACAAAACTCCCTTGTAAACTTAAATGCTTCTACCATCCATCATGCCGATCATCTTCTTGAATCTTTCGAATAATACTTTCGGTAGCGGTTTTGTGAAGATATCCGCAACTTGATCCTGACTTGCCACATGCACCAATTCCACACTTCCTTCCTTAACATGATCTTGGATAAAATGAAAACGAACATCGATGTGTTTGCTTCTTTCATGGTTCACTGGGTTCTTTGCTAACTCAATTGCTGATTTATTGTCAACTTGAATCACGGTTGCACCTTGTTGCTTTAGCTCCATCTTGCTCAACAATTTTCTAACCCATATAGCATGACATACACACCAATATGCTGCAACATATTCAGCTTCACAAGTCGAGAGTGTCACGATCGATTGTTTCTTTGAAAGCCAAGTAAATGCAGTAACTCCCATAAAGAACACATATCCCGTGGTACTTTTCCGATCATCTATATCTCCGCACCAATCGCTGTCAGAGTAACCAACCAAATTGTAATCTTCTTCTTTTGAGTAGTACAACCCGAGTGACACCGTTCCTTGGATGTACCACAGGATTCGCTTCAACGCCTTCCAATATGAATAAACCGGCTCCTCCATGAACCGACTTTCAATGCCGACACTTAATGAAAGATCCGGCCTTATGCATGTGAGATAGCAAAGACTTCCTATCAAACTCCGATATTTACTAGCATCGACACGTTCTCCTCCATCGAACTCGAGAGTTTTGCACCTGGTTCCATTGGTGTTGAAACAAGATTGTAATTTGCCATCTTGTACTTCTTCAAAATCTCTTTTGCATAAGTCTCTTGTGATACAAAAATACCTGTCTCTACTTGTCTAACCTCCAAACCAATAAAAAACTTCATATAGCCCAAATATGTCATCTCAAATTCATGTGTCATTGTGCCTTTAAACTCTTCTATCATCTCATCATTGTTGCCCATAAAAATAAGATCATCAACATAAAGAGCAACAAATAACACGTTACCTCCATTCTTCTTTACGTAAAGAGCATGCTCATAGGGACATTGCTTGAACCCGTTCTCCTTGAAATATGAATTGATACGTTTATTCCATGCTCGCGGTGCTTGCTTCAATACATAAAGCGTCTTCTTCAATTTTAGCACCTTCTTCTCTTCTCCGACTTTTATGTACCCGGGTGGTTGTTCGATGTAGACATCTTCTTCGAGCACACCATTCAATAATGCCGATTTGACATCCGTTTAAAATATCGGCCATTTGAATTGAGCAGCTTGTGAAATGAGTAATCAAATTGTCTCCATTCTTGCAACAGGAGCAAAAACTTCGTCATAGTCGATTCCTGCCTTTTGCTTGTATCCTTTCGCAACAAGTCGCGCTTTGTACCATTCTATCTCGCTTTGAGCATTCATCTTTTTCTTGAACACCCACTTCACACCAATAGGCTGACTTCCTTTCGGCAATTCTGCTAGCTCCCATGTGTTGTTGCGGTCAATTGCCTTAATTTCCTCGTTCATAGCAGTTTGCCACTTCTTGTCTCGCACCGCCTCTTCAAAACTGATATTTTCAGTATCTGCCAAAAGACGTACTAGGTGTACCTCATTTGTTGAATCATACAAATCTGCAAACTTCGCGTTTTGGGTTGTCGTGGTTCATCTTCATCATCGGTAGTTTTAGAGTCTTGTTGTTTGCTTGTTGATGCAACGACGGATGATTCTCCAACTTTGATGTTAACTTCTGTCGAATTGTTCCAGTCCCATTCACTTGCTTCGTTTACTCGCACATCACGACTTACCATCACCTTCTTGTTTATCGGGTCGAGTAGCTTGTACCCTTTTGTCTTCTCATCATACCCAATAAAAATGTACCTTTTGATTTTTTCTTCAAGCTTCGTTCTTCGTTGATCCGGTACGTGTGCATAAGCCATACTACCAAACACTTTGAGATGAGAAACTATCGGCTTTTGTCCGCTCCATGCCTCTTGTGGTGTTTGATCATCTAACTTCACATGTGGACATCGATTCTCTACATAGATAGCACACTGCACGGCTTCTTCCCATAATTCCTTTGGCATCTTCTTGCTCTTGAGCATTGATCGAACCATGTTGAGGAGAGTATGGTGCGGTTAGAAATCTCCTTATGCCTTGATCCTCGTAATACTCCATGAAAGTCGTCGAAGTATACTCGCCACCTCTATCAGATCGCATGGCTTTGATATGTTTACCAGTTGCCTTCTCCACCATCACTTTGAACTTTTTGAACACCTTGAATGTCTCGGATTTTTCTTTCAAAAAATAAACCTAAGTTTTCCGTAAGAAATCATCGATAAAGGAAATGAAGTACCTTTTACCGCTGAAAGATTCGGGGGTGATTGGTCCACATATGTCGGTATGAATCAATTTGAGAATATGTTTAGTTCGATAATCTGCCTTATTTTGAAACGAGGTTCTCGCTTCCTTTCCAAGCACACATTCTTCACAAAATTTGCCATCATAGTCCATGTCCGGCAGCCCGTGCACCATGTTCTTCTTTGCTAACTTTTTTAGACCCCCATGATGTAGGTGACCAAAACGGAGATGCCACAGTGACGCATTGTCTTCTACGTTGACTCGCAAATATTTTTTTCGCACGCTTCTCAAATTCAGTTTGTACATCCGATTTCTTCCCATCTCGACTCGAGCAACCAGACACCCTTGCTTATCCTTCAAGTGTAGTACCCGGTCTTTTAAGAGTATCGAGTAACCTTTCTCCATGAGTTGCCCCAAACTCAAAATGTTGGTCTTGAGATCTGGTACGTAATAAACATCTTGGATCGACCCTATCAAGCCATCCTTTTGTAAGTAACATACCGTAGACCTCCACCTTTGATGCATCTCCAAACGAAACATGACCATCTTCAATCTTTTGCATCCTTTCGAATAGTACTCGTGACCACTCATATGATTTCTTACCCCTGAGTCGAGATACCACAGAGTGTCATTGTTGATGTTGTCTTCATTTTGAGCCATCAATAGAAAACCTTCATTCTCTCCAACTTCCAAGGCCAGGTTAGTTGTTTCTTCCACCTTTTTATCGGCTCGACAATCTTTTGCAAGATGCCCCACTTTACCACAATTATAACATTTGTCGGAGTAACAATCCTTCGCGTAGTGACCATACTTGTGACACTTGTAGCACTCGATGTTGGAATAGTTCGATCGGCCGCCTCTTCCTCGACCGCGCTCTCTTCCACGCCAGTTTGGTTGACTCGACTGTTCCTTCTCCTTATAGTACCCTTCTCGACTGCTGCGATCATTTCCATGGCCACGCCCTCTACCTCGGAAATTTTGAGAATAGAGTACCTTTTCGTCTTTAATTGTCGCCTTAGTTTGAAATATTTGCTCTAGTGTCTCCTCCTTCTTTTTCTTCTTACGTTGTTCGTGTGCCTCGAGAGAACCGGCAAGCTCGTCGACTGTAAGCGTCCCAAGGTCCTTTGACTCTTATATCGCGCACACAACATTCTCAAAATTGTCGGTTAAAGATCTCAAAATATTCTCCACAACTCGTGCATCGGTTATCACTTCAACATTACGAATAAGTTGGTTTACCACGGCTTGTACACGCGTGATATAGTCAGATACAACTTCTGACTCCTTCATCTTCATGCTCTCAAACTCGCCACGAAGAGTTTGGAGACGCACTTGCTTAACTCGGTCGGCTCCTTTGAACACTTTTTCTAAAATGTCCCACGCTTCTTTTGAAGTAGTTGCACCGGCAATCTTCTCAAAGCCTGACTCGTCAACGGCTCGGAACAACATGTATAATGCCGCGTTGTCCTTCGATCGTGTCTCTTTTAACGCCTTGTTTTGAGCCGCCGTATATCCCGTGGTATTTGTTGGTTCTTCAAAACCTTCTTTGACCATCTCCCACAAATCTTGAGATCCAAGAAGAGCTTTCATTTGAATGCTCCAATTCTCATAATTCCCCTTCGTTAGTCGTGGTAGCGACATTTGACCCTCGCCATTAGCTCTGATACCAATTTGATAACTCAAATTGAACCCACAAGAGTATTTAACTTTTCTATATTACTCTCTCTGAGTTATATTTTCAAACAAAACAACAATGCCTTTATATAGGCACTAAACAAAAGAAAAAACTGAAGATTAATAAATCCTATTCAAGAGAGGAAAACTGAAGACTAATAAATCCTATTCAAGAGAGAAAAACTGAAGACTAATAAATCCACTAAGAATAGCATTCAAGTTTATTCAACAGTTAGATGGTGTATCATGTTTCTCCTACCAAAAAAATTCCTTCAGAAGCCTAAACGAAGTGGAACCTCTTCCTTTTCTTCTGCACTAAGAGAGGAACATAATCCAGAAATGTAATTATTTTCTTCCCTTTAGATGCTTTAGTCTTGGACCTAAATGATCATAAAACATGTAATACAGTCAATCGAATATAAGCAAAAAAAAAATGATATGCATTTTAAAACGTACAACCAACATAAATAACACAACAGTTGATGTTGCATAAATAACAATTGGTATTGAAATCTCAACTGAGACAATACCGACAGTTTTCAGAGCTTTACAGTCGGCATAAATAAAATATAGTCGACAATGTCGACATACAAAATTTTTAAAAGAGAATTGACTTTGCAGTCGGCATGGTTTAAAAATTATCTAATAATACCGATTATAAAAAAATTCACCAGAAAAATGGTGTTGTAGCCAGAAGGGCATTCAATAAAAATATATACAGACAGTTTTAATGTAAAAATGTGAAGAAAATATCTATCGTCGATATGGTATTCAACCATCAAATCCATACCGACAGTAACAGTCGGCATGACATTTATCGTCCAAACAACGCCGACTGTCATACTGTAACTGAAAATTATATGATAAATCAATTTCAAATTAATCATATCACTTAATAAAGAATAAAATCACTTAAGTCTTGTTGGAGCTATTTTGGCATGAAGTTAATCGTCTCTCTTCTTGATCAGTGATTTGATGTAACTTTTCCTTTACTTTTGATTTGACCAGAAATTTTTGATTTGGTTAGAAATTTTAAGAACGAATCAATCTCAAACACAAGATGGAAGAAAATAAAAAGGGAGGAAAAAAGTCGGCACAGAAAATAAAGAGGGTTTGTTTTAAAAATTAGATTTTATGTTTTACAGGAAAAGGGTAACAAAGTTATTTCCACAATTAAAACCTCTTTCTTTGACAAAATCAAGCTCTAGTTAACCCAGAGTATTCCCCAACTTGTGAGGGTATCTTAAATATGGTTCGTAATCAACTAGGGAAGAAAATGAAATTAGATTTTAGTTTTGTATTCTTTATTTTAGATAGTTTAGGTTAATATTAAGATTTAAGGGTAACATGGTAATAGTTAACTCAAAGGAAAACAAAGACCTTTGCTATATACTAGGCCACCTTCTATCCCAAACCTATATAAAATAACCCTCTTTGCACCCTCTAGAATTTCTGCGGACTTTAAAATAGGGGTGAGAAAAACACCAAGATTCATAGATTTCACCCGATCAGACCCATTTTTTGACGGATGGACACCCAATCTACCTCTCGACCGACTGGACATTGGTGGAGTTTTAAATCCGCTATTTTCACGGATTGGATAGGGTGAGACATCACCTATCCGTTGGAATACCGACCCTAACATATATATATAGGTTTTGTTTATATATGTGAATGTTACCGTAGGAACTTGTAGGTAATATATAAAAGTTTCCCTAAATAATCATTTAGTAGTCTTCTCTAAAGAGAATTTTGTTTTCTCTGTTTTTTTCTTTTTTGTTGTTCCCGCATCCGTTCTTCATAACACCTTCATTTATTTCTACGTGAGCAGCAAATTAATATTTTCTTTCTGACGATTATGAATGGTTTTTTATTATTAGTTTTTTTGTTTATTTAGGTATTTAGTACTTTCTTTTTTTGATTACTATCAAAGGAATTTTTGATTACTATCAAAGGAAATGAGAAGATTCTTCTTTTCACCAAACAAATGCAGATCAAATCACGATCTTATAATAGGAACAAGAGATATTTCTCAATCAATTCCTTTGTCCCTCATTCTTCGAGAATCAGATTTTTGTACCATGTTTGACATTTACTTATTTTCCTTTAGAGAAAAAAAAAGAGAGATATATTCCACCAATCTACCTGTCCAGACGGCCCATTCGCTTATCCTTGGATGTCAAATCCTTCTGGTGATGGACCGGACGTGGGTGAAAATCTCAAATCCATCGTTTTAATAGATTGGATATTGGTGATACCAAATCCGCATTCACCCATCTCTTACTCACCGTAGTTAAACTGGGGTCCAGGAATTCTAGTCCAACTGTCCAAACCACATATTTTATTGCAAAGCCCAGTAAAATCCACATATTTTATTGCAAAGCCCAGTAAAAGTTAGTAAAATTGTCTTGAACAGCCGCATTCAGCAATGGTAAGCCCAATAATGTTCTAAGAAACAATTTTTAGATATTATATACTTCTCTGGATGTGACATTTCTGACTCCCTTCAATACACCAAGAGAGAGAACAAGATATTGGGAGAAGAAATTGAAATCTAATTTTTCATCAAATTATTTCAGATCTAATCTCACTCTCTCTGCAAATTCAACTTACAATCATCGAATATGTCATCAACATTCAGTGGAGATGAAACTGCTCCCTTCTTTGGATTTCTTGGAGCCGCAGCTGCTTTGGTTTTCTCCTGTAAGTTCAATTTAGATTTTTTTTTTATAAGAAGGATCTGAATTTACTGTTTATTTATTGGATCTAGCGTTTTAACTTGTGGGGTTTTGAAATTGAAGGTATGGGAGCAGCATATGGAACTGCAAAGAGTGGCGTTGGTGTAGCATCAATGGGTGTGATGAGACCAGAGCTTGTAATGAAATCAATTGTTCCAGTTGTTATGGCTGGAGTTTTAGGTATTTATGGGTTGATTATTGCTGTTATTATCAGTACTGGAATTAACCCAAAGGCTAAATCATACTACCTATTCGATGGTTATGCCCATCTTTCATCTGGTCTTGCTTGTGGTCTTGCTGGACTTTCCGCTGGAATGGCTATCGGTATCGTTGGTGATGCTGGTGTTAGGTATATATCTCTAATTCTTGAATTACATTTTTGTTTTGTTTTATCGTTCTTAATTGACTAAGTGATCCTGTTATAAAAAAGAACTTTGTGGGTTAAATTGGTGATATAGGTTTACATACTTGTTTGATACTGTACTGCGCTTTGCAGATCAAAAAAATTGGGTTTTGTGAGTAATTTCATATGAGATTTGATTAGTGAGTGCTGTGCTGATCGCTTACTTATATTAACTAATGCATTCGAATTGTGCTATTTCCTTCTTGTTGGATGGTAAAGGTTATATTAGTTTCCAAATATGTGTTTATCTCTCTTGGCTGTTGATGTCTACACTCGACCGGGTCTCACATTAGGAATACACTGATTAGTTGAGATCTTAATTTGAACTTTGAAAAATAATGTGTAGGTTGACATTTTAATCCATGTTGATTCTCTTATGTCTAGCTTTATCAACACCTTATTCTGCAAGTTTGCATTCTATATATGAAAGGAAAGTTCTAAATTAATTACTGATTTGTTGTAACCTTTCTATAGCATATGTATGCATCAAATAAGAGCTAACTTTTCGCTATTAGGAATTTCGGCTTAACCTTCTAAATAAATAATATGTTCTATTTGGCTCAAAGCATCAGGAAAAAAAAATTCTTGATATTTCCTCTAGCTTTATGTTCAGATTGGCTGTTAACATTTCAAACTTGGTTGAGGATGTCGTGGTTATTATAATAACTTGGGTAAAAGCTTTTTGTGGACAACTAGGGATGCAATACCAGATTTTTAATGCGTAACTGAATAAACAGAACAACTGCAGTATAAATGCAAACACTAAAATTTCTTGTTTCACCTCAGTCCCAGATTAGGTTTCTTTTGATTTTGCTAATGAGCCTTATATTACTAGCATACACATATTTGGTAATGTTTGTGTTGATAACGTAACATGTGCTAGCTTTCTTTCCTCTACTTGCTTGAACACCTTAGTGTCCAATTTGAATTGCAACTACAAATGCTAGATTCTTGGGTGTGTTTAAGCTTTTGGGAAATGGTAAGTTGATATTGTGCTTGTCTTGGGATTAATAGACCGGGGGAGCAAACTTTGGTTGCATAGTGCTTTTTTGTGCAGGAGTTGTGTTTTTCAGTTCAAATATCTAAGTCAGTACGAGTCCGTGATTCAGTTGACAATCTGTTACATAAGTGTTTTGTTATTCCCTTAAAACCTTTTTCAGATTTATCGAGTTGTTGCTATTACTTAGTTTTTGTAATTAATTTTCATTGGGTACAAATTTATGCAAAAAAAACCCAACCATCTACTTTCATTAGTTCATCCACCTCGCAACTAAGAACCCGCTTATATAGGTCGTAACTTTTCCATAGACCCTTCCTGTTTGTGCAGCCGAGAACCTCTTTCTACCGTTTTTGCTCGTAGAAGGTTTTATTCATGGCTTTGTTCCTGACCGTTTGATTTCATTTTCAGCTTATGTTGCTTCACATATACTTAATTGAGTAATTGAAGGGTTTGATTGTTAATTGTAGGGCCAATGCACAACAGCCAAAACTCTTCGTCGGGATGATCCTTATCCTCATTTTTGCCGAAGCTCTGGCTCTTTATGGACTTATTGTTGGTATCATCCTCTCTTCAAGGGCTGGCCAATCCAGAGCTGACTAAGTGAACAAGAGTTTGTTGTGTCATGCTTGAGGTTTCTTGAGTGGTTTGTGGGGTATTTTGTCACTTTTGATCTACTGATTAGCAAGGAGTAGTTACAGCTCTGCATAAATGTTATCTATATCTGGACGCACAATTCTTCGCCACCATCCTCGCTATCATTGGATATATAAATTCAGCATTTGCTGGTTGTAGCATTAGAGATTAAGCTTCTTTCTGAAAATAAAGCTTAGAGAGCTGTTACCGTTTTCCCCTTTTCTATTTTATTCATGTATTTTGCAGATGTGAAATTTCTAGCTGGTGACATGAACTCGATCTGGAACTATGGCTTGTGTG
This sequence comes from Papaver californicum, assembly GCA_023531435.1. Taxonomy (NCBI): domain Eukaryota; kingdom Viridiplantae; phylum Streptophyta; class Magnoliopsida; order Ranunculales; family Papaveraceae; genus Papaver; species Papaver californicum. The sequence goes on along the minus strand of JAJJMC010014687.1, from coordinate 13,707,653 downwards.
GTTTTTTTTAAAACATTACCGCAACTTCCCATTTACTTTTATTTATTAGTTAGATCCATGAGATTCTTGTGATGTAAGTTTGAGTTGTCTTAGACTGAAACACGCATTGATCTATCAAGAAATGGACTCAATTCTTACTGATAGTATCTGCAGATGAAGTGCTACTGATTCTATGTGTCATTGTTGAAAACGTTTTCTTCACGTTTCTCTTCTGAAGTTGACTGTTTTCACTTTGGAGGAAGGTTTTTTTATTTGTCTGGTTCAGTTCTTCATCTTGTTTGTTCGACTTGTCACCTTTGACGATTCTTTATTTATAGTCGGGCCAGAATAAAAATTGTCTCTTCTATATTGGATACCTGGATTCCTTCCTAGAAATCATAAGAATAAAGAATATAACTACTATCAATCCAAAGGTTTGAGTCAAAACTTTTGACTTCGGTAGGAACTAGGAAGAGTAGAAGCCAGAGAGAATGATCATTTAGTTCACAATCAGCTTACACAGTACGTAATCTTAATCTCAAGTTGTCGCCCATGAATTTAAAAGATGCTCAAGATCAGATATCTAGGGTCTGCTGACGACTCTTTTGTTATATGCTTAACTACTTCCACGTGCACTAAGAAAAAATAACCAAATCCCAAATTAGATCCTCACCGTAACAGACCTTAGAAAAGCACCCCAAAAAAGAAAAGACAAAACCAAGAATTTCAAACCAGAGAATTAAGTCATTGGCTAGGGCTGCACATCGGGTGGGTCTTCATTGAAGGGTCCCTTCCTTTAGAACTTGGATGTGATGAAGTAGATTGCTCTGCCAACGAAGGGGAATTGCAACCCCTGCCCCGTGGTCGGGTTTGGCCTCATCCGCACCCACCCGCTATTTTGGCGGGTAATTATTTTTTCACCCGCATCCAACCAGCCATAAAACGGGTCGGGTCGGGTCTGACCCGATTTTACGACGGTCGGGTGCGGGTGACCCGCTGTCACCCGTCCAGACTAAAAATGTTCTGTTTCTGTTCCTGTTCCTGTTCCTGTCCTGTCCCTGTCCCAGTTCCTGTCCTGTTTCTGTCCTGTTCCTGTTCTATTTTGTATCCTGTATTCCTATTATGTTCTTAATACTAACTCGAATTCGATACTACAAAAGAGTCACATGAACTCACATCACATACATTAAAACAGTCGCATACATATTGGTTAACTGCAACATGCACTAACATATAGTAGCTAATTAGGAAATGCAGTCATGCACTAACATTTAGTTTTTTATCTGGAGATATTGAAGTTGCATTTGCAATCAGTGAATCGAGTAGATCCCTAACAGCTACTTTAGTATATATATATAAGTAGCATTTCTTCCTAATATTAATAGTATATATAAATAAGTACATCCCTAACAACTACTTTAGTATGTCATCAACCACATAACTTGCCTGCAAGGCAAAAACTTGAGCAATCTTGTGGTATACAGAGTTGGTTTCCAACAATTTGATGTTTGATTGATTGTTTAAATTCCATGGATAGTAATTATGTTATATGGGCATGTATGTACTTAGAAATCCATGTTTAACTTGTTATTTGATGACTAATTTTTGATTAAGGTGTATTAAAATGTGATGTTTATATATGTGATCACAATGTGTTAAAATTCAATGATATGTGATGATTTATGTGATGCAAATATGTTAAAATATGATGACATATGTGTTGTAGGGTTGAGAATGAATGCGTATTTTAATAGCATCATGAAAAATAGACATGCGGTTTCGTCGCCGCACAATGCCGATCATAAGTTTAAATGCCCAGAGGGAGAAGCTAGAGAAAAGGTAAGAAAACATCGGGGTATTACTAGCAATGTTACTGAATTAATGACATTATTGCTCGAATCCCCATGCTAAACAAATTGTAGATAATTCCGGGTTTGAATCAATCTTTTTGATAGCTTATCCAAAAGTCAGCGACTTGGCCATTACCTCCGGTATTAGCGAAGGTTGTGGCATACCACCAATACATTTCACTTCCCCAGTTTTGAGATAAGCTTTACGCCGTGGGACTTCAAACAACTATCAGGCATACCTATTGACCAAGGAACCCGCATAACATTGCAAAATCTTAGCAAAAAATAAGTGCGTGAGGTTCTTCCGCAGTGGATAGATTGTTTGCTTCCTTTCGTAGGAGTAGTTGGAGAAGAAGTAGTAGTAGAAGAAGAAGAAATTGTTGTGCAGAGAAAAAACTTATCCACAGTCTCGGGATTCAGAATAGTGTGATAAAATCGTTTACTGATTCTAGAAAAGGGAAAGATAACGATATTGATTGTCGAGAACAAATGTCAAGGTGGGTCATGATGTGGGCTATTAATGTATTGTTCACGAACAAGAACGATATGGTATATATTTCCTGGCTAATGGTATTTGGTTATTTGAATGTAGTCCACAATTACGATTGGGGTTCAGTATTTATGGTCATATGTTATGAAGTTTGAGTAACGGAATAAGACACGAGAATGGTGGCCTCGAGTTCTTTTGGTATCTATTACTGGTAAAATATTCATACCTAGTCTTAATATTTTTTTGATGTTATGTTGTATAACGTTAGTTAGTGGTCAATAAATTTTTTTATATGTTTTTGGTTCTGTAGCCTTGGTTTTGGGCGTATTTCAGAACTCTGTATCCAAATATACTTGATTTGTTGGAAGAAGAGTTTGATCTATGGCCATCTGGTCGTCTTTATGATAGCATACAAAGAATGAGAGGAAAAGGTAAACAAAGAGATACAGGTAGGCATTCAATTTCAATGGTTCGTCTCCAAATTGACAACTTCGCTATTGATAAGTGCATAATTTACGTATTTTAAGTGTCTTTTTCTTATACTTATTTGCTAGATTTTGTGTGGATTACTTTGTATTATTACTACTTTGTAGTTTATGTCTTTTACTAGGTTACATCTCTGAAAGAAGTGAAATTAAGCTTTATAAGAGAAGAATTGCCAATAACCCAGTGGAAATCCAGGATTTTTGGTCGCTATCTTGTATAGAATTAAATTACGAAGACAACGACGAAAGAATAAGGTCATTCCGAGGTCGTACGAAGAAGTTACAAGAAAACAAGAACTAAAGGCAAGATGGTTATTTCAAGGGAAACGGCTATTGGCACTTCGTCATATGATAAGGGCAGACATGTTTTGAATCATGTTAAAAGCGCCATCCATTTTACTCAGGGCAGCCAGTTTTCAAATAATGCTAACGACACCAACTTTGTAGATAAGGGCACCATCTCTTTTTTTCTTCCTCACAGCGAACATGCAAATTCAGATCGATTGTTCCGGTTATTTTTAGGATAGTTAATGGTTGTGGGTTTTGTGGATTCAAAAGGGATGGTGTCGAGTGTAAGCTCTGAGATAATGAAGTTACAGTTGAGAAAGAGAGCTTGTTAGCAGCAAGAGGAATAAGATGGATGTGTGTTGTGATTGATCATGATGATCACAGTGGTGGAGTTGAAGCTGATTCTTCGAGATCAATTGGTCAAGTGGAGTGTTGGAAGGATTTTTTTTTGGCATGGGTTGGAGTCAAAACTGTGGTGGAGTTTATATTTGCGATGGGCTGGTTCCAACTGCCATTAATGGTGATGGTGATCTGAAGTGTTCTTGAGCTTGAAACTGCACGTTAATAGACTGTTGGAGATGTTAGAAGACACGGGTTACTCTCAAGATGGATTTTTAACTGTTGTTTCATCAATGGTGGTTGTGATGGATGAAACTGAGCTCGTGTTCTATTATAAACGAAAGTGAGAGTGGTCTGAGGTTGGAGCTCGAGTTTGATAGTGAGCTTGGATAAGTTGAATCAGTTGATGGTGGTCTGTGTTGATAAGTGTTGGCTGATGGAGTGGCAGTGACGGAACAGAAAGTTGAAGTTGGAGTTGATAGGTGTTGCCTGAGTCTGTGAGAGAGGAGAGAATGCCGGAGAAGGTCGAGAAGTCAGGAAAAAAAAGAGAGTTTCAGTTGGATACGAAGACATGGTTTTGGATGGAGAGAAGTCAGGTGAAAGTGGCTTTAGATGAAGCGTGTGTGGAATATTCAGGGAAAGAATCAAAAGGGGAGGCGGCTGAATCCGTGTTTACACCGAATTTTCAGTTGGTCGGTGGTGTGTACAACCCATGAGAATCCTATTTTGTTTAAAATTCTAATAGAGAGAGGCGGTTATGACCTCTATATAAAGAAGTCGTGATACACCAACCTGATACCTTCGTACACAACTTCTCACGAATAGAAAAACACAGCAGAGAAAAATAGCCTTGGAAGCAGAGAAACAAAAGATGTAGGAGCTAAGGATTGCGCTGGAGCATGGGAATATCTTTCTCACCTCTTCAGTTTGATTTATTTTCCTTTGATATTCATTTTTCAGAATTTTTAGTAAAATTATGTGTAGCTAATTTATTTTATTGGTTAGGGATGTAACCTAAAATCTACAATAAATTATTTAAATTAACGCATTGATTCACTCTCGTATTTATCGCTCATATTTTACTACGTATAATAATTATTTGATTGTATTCAAATAATATGATTGGTTGTTTTACATAAATATATTAATAATTTTTCTATAGCTAATTAGGAGTCTTAGGTATTTTTATCAAGATTTCTAATAATTAGTAGTAATTTGTGACTACTAGCGGTGCGAATCGTGAAGGAAATCACAAGTAAAGCTTAACCTAGGTTGAATATACCACGGTTGTGTTTATATTATCTATGAATAACCCGTCTCATAGAATTTAAAGCTTTTCCCAAATTGAATCTTTTAGTGATAAAGCATTAGGTTATTTGTTGAAAAAGAATTCATATATTAGCGATTGCAATATTTGTTGATTTTTGGAGACGTAACGAAGTGTTGACACCGATTGGGGATACTTTAGGGTTATTGGTAACATGAGAGAGTGATAATAATATTGATGCTTAATTGAGTAACATGTGTAGTGATGGACGGCGAATTCCTTAACCAACTTTTACCTCTGATATTTTCTTAAACATTTTCAATTTATTTTTCTTTAATTTAAATTATTTTTTTAAAACAACAAAACCTCCCCAATTTCCTTAAGTTTTTAAATACAATTAACAACCCATATTTCCCTGTGGATCGAATTCTTCTTATCACTATACTCTTATTTATAATTGTGAATGAAAAGAACTTAAAATAATTTTTCTTGGCTGACAACCGACCAGCTATCTCATCGACAACATGGGACCGTGGTTGGAAAGCCGATGGAGAGATAGGGAAGAGGTGCTACATGCAAAACTAATTTCTGAATGTCGTAAAGTTTTTTATGATCCTTTTGGTAATTCTTCCTGTACTTGGTAGAACGGTGTCTCAAACAAGTATGTGGAATGTGGGTAGTACTGGCGAATCCACCTGACATTACAACAAACATTACGACCGCTTACTTGTACAACAACAATAGTCTTGATCCCTTAAAGTTCAATGAGGTCGATCTTTTCCATTACTCAGAGTTTTTGAGTCAATGCTCGGTCGGAAGATACTCCTCCCATATTGAACATCAAGGAAACAAAGATCAGTATTCCTCCTAAGATTTTAATACTTATCTCCGTGACCCACCAGGGCGAAGGAAATCGATATACATACAATAGTTGGTGCCGAAGGAACATCATTTATTCCCAAAGCTACAATAACCCTACCTCAGAGTGGCCGACGAAAACAAAAGGGCGACCAACAGACCGTTAGGAGATAAATACATGAGTGGATTCCCCAAACCCAATTATAATGTCAATTGAGGTACTGCTATGAGTATCTGTTGTGTTATTAATTCTTTAATGATATCTTTATAACGATGTTTGTTGCCAAAAGGTGAAATTAGAATATTTTTTTTATGTTTGCTGGAAATATGGTGTCAACATATTGAAAAACTGGCCCAGCAAATTGCAGCTATGAACCGCTTTTCGCTCGACTATACAATGGACTTGCGAAATCAACTTCACCCAGTGAAGGCGTCCTATATATATCTCATGTCAGTCGGTATGAAGGACCTTATCAGGGTGGGCCGTATTGGACTCATAACCAAAGTAGTGTTGATCGTAATTCAGGAGGATCGTCTTGTTATTTTGTATCAAAGAGTCAAGACGAGAAGGGGTACCATCCTCAAGAGGATTCCCAATATGCCTCTCAAAGCAGGACAACCTATCAAGACCATGATTATGTACAACAAACAGGACCGCCAAGCAACCATCATCTTCTAATGTCATGGAGGAGGATCCTTTTTTAGCATCATATCATATAAACCATGGCATGAAAGATTTTAGATTAAATGTTCCTTGTTATCTTATTTTAACTTTTTAGATCATGTAACCTAAAGACTTCAAACGACTTAACGGTGTTACAATAGTTTTAGACTAACGACTAGTTTTTTTTTCACAAGGGTTAATCTTACTGTTTAACGGGTAGTTTTTGAATTCAACTGTTTAATGGATAATTTTTGAACTCAACTGTTTAACAAATAGTTTTTGAATGAACTGTTTGAGGATAGTTTTCCTTTATATAAAGGATCTCATTCTTCCAATGAAATTGTCCAAACGTTGTTTTTAACTTGAACCGAAAAAATATGCAGCGATTCACCAAGGAAGAAGATGTTTCTCTTTTTCAAGCCTGGATATCAGTTACAGAAGATCACGCTTGTACACCTCAACCATGAAACCGTTTTGGGTAACTGTATTCGATACCTTTGTTGAACTAACGGGTAATTCAAAGGCTAGAACAAAGATAAATCTTCAAAATCGATTTAGAATTATCAACAGGGAGGTGAAAATATTATTGCGATTCAGGTTGAAGTTAACATACGAAATCGTGGGATGGCGTATGAAAAACGAGTGAGTATATGAAGATTACAGTCAAGCCGTCTTTCGTTTACAATGAATATACCTAACTTTTTTATACTTTATATTTTTAAAAATTGTCAGCTAAATTCGAATATGTTGAAGAGACGTGCAAAGCATTTGCGTTTGATGAATGCTATGAACTCTTGAAGAACAATCTTGCACATTACAATCCTGATTAATGAAGCTTTGAATGTAACATTCTGAAGTTTATGTACTCTTTAAAAGTTGGTTAACTAATAGTACAATACTTGTAATATTGTTAAAATATAAGAAAATTAATAAAATCTTAATTCTAAGCGTCACTCACTTTCGTAGGAATCATAGTTACACTTAGCATGTGCAACAAGCCTTTAAACCCCTAGGTGACCCTAGTGGACGAGTTGAGTGTTGTGAGGGTTTACAGAAGATGTACCCACAAAATCTAGACCGCAGGCTGCCTTAATCTTCGCGAGGTGTAAGTTCCGGGTTAATCTCTGGCCAGCCCTCCTTGATGACTAGGTAGCACTCATAAAACTTGAATGATTTTCCCATTTTTCGGAAGTAATGCCTCCTTCCAAGTTCCTCCTTCCCAAAGTAATATCTATGAACTAGCGTAGTGATTAAATTGAAGAACAATATTATAGGACACTATTAACAAAAATTAATATAACTTACAATGATTTCAACTGTCATTTGAGGATCTCTCATTCTATAAAATGGTCGTTGGATATCTGTATATATTCTTACTGCCATTTTAATGACACTAACCCATTTTTGTATAACCTGTTTAGTTCTTTGATGGACATTCACAAAGGCTTGAATATAATTGTTGTACACCTGGTCCCAAAAGCCATTAGCTGTAACTAAGTGTCGCACAGTATCGGGTTGACGTGCAGCAGTTACCCAAGCTCTAGAGATAGCTACACCTTCTTCTACAGAATACAAAGCCATACTTATGAAGAAATTCTCAAAAACCTTTAGATGCAAAGATAATTTTAGAAGAGATACAAAAACAGAAATATTTTTCGGATTTCGGTGTGACTTGTTTGGTGGATACCTTGTTCAGTTATAAGAATTTGATTTTAAAGTAGCTGTTACAAAATAGTCGTTGGAGAGCTGTTGTTTTGTGGGTTTTAGTGACATGTACACAAATTTAAAATTCCATTTGGTATGGATAGGGCTGCACAACGGGCGGGCGGGTCGGTTTTGGGGTAAAACCAACTACCAACCCGTCTAGAGGCGGGTTTTGATATTCAAAACCGTATACCAACCCGTCCACAGGCGGGTCGGGTCGGTTTCAACCCGATGCGGGTCGGACGGGTTCGGTTTATTTCGCGGGTTAACCCGTGGCAGATAGAAAAAAACTGGCAGCAAAAAACACTAAAAACAGACACTAAAAACAGAAGAAAAAAAACAGGAAAGAAAAGGCAGATAGAGATTGAGTTGATGAATCACCCATTAAGCCTCCTAAGAAACAGCAAAAAACACCAAACATCGTCAAAATATAATAACAAATACAATTATACAAGGGATATACACTAGCAACAAAAATAAGGATTAATTTATTTTCTTTGCTTTCTTAATATTTGTATGGAGTTGAATCTATATCGTTATCTTAGAAGTTCATGTGGCAATTATAGAACTTGAAATGGTAAGATTTTTAAATGATTTCTGAAAATTTTAGTTTGGAATAGTCTGTCTTTGGAAATTTGTGTAGGCTTCGTTACACAATGAAAATGAGTGATTTTTGGCTCATTTGAAACTAGAAAGAATAAGCTTACACAATAAAATTGTAAGAAAATACAGTAAAGTTTATAGCTATGTTAAAAAGACTCATCAAAAACAGAACATGAATCCCGTATTCAGAAAATGCAGTTTCGGCAGTTTGAAATCAAAAATTCGAACAAAAATCATTTCTCAATGGAATTCAGAAATTTTGGTCTTTTTTGAAAGCTAAGAGAGTCCTCTTTGACATAAAAATAATAGGGAAGGGTATTGAAGTACAGGTCAGTATGAAAAAATCTTGACAAAATAGTATAACAACACAGGTTCAGAATAAACGGGTTAAACGGGCGGGTTCGGGCGGGTGCTATACTAAACCCGTAAACCGACCCGTGGTGACCGGGTTTTAAATTTTTAAAACCTTATACCAACCCGTAGCGGGTCGGTTCGGTTATAAAACCCACGGTTTTATCGGGTTCGGACGGTTACGGCTTTTCGGGTCGGTTCCTGTGCAGCCCTAGGTATGGATAAGATGAAATAGAATTAAAATTATTGCAACTTGAGTAATAGATGGAAAAAAAAACACAACCGTATGATTCAACAACTACAAACAACAACTAAATTACAAGTCCACGATAATTTAAAAACTAAGAACTAACTCACTTTCGTGGGAATCACGATTACACTTAGCTTGTGGAACAATCCTTTAAACCCCTAAGTGACCCTAGCGGACGAGTTGAGTCTCGTGAGGGTTTATAGAAGATGTACCCTCAAAATCTAGACCACCGGTTGTCAATTTGAAAAAAAAAATCCTTTGTAAAACTGCCAATTTTTTTTATGGTGGTTGAGGAACTCCACGTGCCTGCAACCTTTGCAAAATTTCTTGTTGTTTTAGTTCATAGTATAATCTTGCATTTGGGGACAATGTTGAGAGATCCTTTTCCATATTGATTCTTTCGTCCAATTCTTTATTGAGAAGCATTTGTTGTTGTTGCGTTGATACCATATTTTTAAAAATTTGTTGTTGTTGTTGTTGGCGAAGTTTTCGTTCTCTATTTGTGTTTCTTTAAAAAATTCAATAAGTTTAGAACCCGCGTCGCTGATGAGTGATTCTTGTTGATGGTATAGGGGGCGTACTTGACTGAGAGATCATTTTCTTGGATACCCTTTTAACATGAGCCTTTGAATAACGTTTATCGATAAATGGATCGGTATTAATTGGACTTACATCTGCAACAGGGATGCCAGAAGAAGTTGGAAATTGATTTGTAAATTATGTTTGATGAACTTGGCTTGATGATGGATTTTGGAAAGTAGGGGATTGACTTGAAAAAATATTAGGGGATTGAGTTGAATAAGGATTAGAGGATTGAGTTGGAGAAAAGATTTTGGGTATTAGGGTGTTGGGAACCCAAATTATAAATATTGGTTTCTTCTTCCATATTCACGTCTTGAATTTGATCCTTTGTTTGAATGTTGTTTAGCATATGATGTTCTAAATCGCGGTTGAAAGTTTTGGTAGTCTCAATATAATATTGTATTCTTGCCATTATGCCCTGCATTAATGTAAATGATGCATAAGTTAGTAAGAAAAAAAGATACATACAAAAACTAATTGAGTTGCGAGGATAGTTTAACTTGCTCTGTTAATTTCATCCATGTCCAGATGATTTGTGGTAACATTAGCAAGACATTCAGAATCTATTCACTTCACCCTTGGTAGTGCTAAATCTACTCCGAAGTCCAGAACTAATACGCTTGTAAATATTTCCACAAGAAACTAGTATAAAAATTTTATATACTTTATCCCAAAACAAATTCGCATCGGCAAAGTGAGTTCCTTCTTTCTTTAGATTACAATAAGCAGTAACAAGATACATGTCTTCTACAACAGAGTATTTTTTTCTCGGAATTTTACCATATGACATTTTTATCTACAAAACAGATGAAAAAGAGATTGAAGAGAAAATGGAAGAGAAAAAAACTTATGAGAGAAGAAAATTAAACGGGACTTGAGTAGGAAATCAAGTTAATATAATTGATTTATTGTGATTTGAGAAAAGAAAGATGTTGCTACATATAGAGAAAATTTCTCAAAAAAATTAAAAAATATCAGTTGGGATCAGAAGGTGGAAAACATAGAGTCGTTAATGGTGATAGATGGTCAAGATTGGGTGTGAGAGTGGTGTAAAGAAAAAAAGGTCAAACAAATATAATTCACGAGACGGATACTAAGAATCCGTCAAAAATGTAACGGATACCTGGTATCTGTCCCACCTCTGAGACGAATATTGGGTCTCCGTAAAGTACATTTTTTTGACGGAAACCTGTATCCGTCAGATCCCTCCTTTACCCAAGCCAAAGGTTTTGGCCAGATTATAGTCAAGCGATACCCCACAATAATTACTTTTGGATAGATTAAAACTATAGCCAAGCGAAAAACTCATCTTAGTGCTTGGCCTAACAAGAAGGTTTATGGTTTGAAGGAATTTCATTCTAAAACTAGTGTTTCAAAGTTTTTTTTTTTTTTGCATGAAGCTTGGAAGATCAAGTATATATAAAACGTTCTACCAATACATTTCAGTGATTGTCTATTTATGATGCTAGAAATAACAACCGAACCATACACGCAAGCTAGTCCATAGTATAGATATAGAACACTGCCAGTTGATCATACTGGACAAGCTCTAGAACAAAGTAGAAGTTTATTGCCACATGCTTAGAACGATGGTTCATGACATAAATTTGAGGCTATAGAAATAGAACTAATTTGTCATAGCCTATAAAGAGCACAACAAGAAGAAATAAGCGGAAAAACTTCCTAGAGCCGACACGTCCAGAAGAGTTCAGAAGCAGTTTGAACATGGCATATGTACTCAATTTTTGTGAAGCTTGCAACTGTAGAATGCTTCTTATTAGAGAACCAAGTGACTGGATTTGTACCAAAAAATATGCAATGTTTAATAGTGGACCTCCTATCAGTAAAATTACCAGCACAATCAACATCTGAAGTCTCTTGCAAAGCTAATAGGCCCTTGGTAAACAGAACACCATGAACAACTTGTTAGGATCGATACTATAAAAAAACAAAAAAAAAACAATAACACACAAGATTTACTTGGTTCATCCAAATTAGGCTACGTCCAATGAGCGGCTACGGTTTTCACTATAATCAAAAAAGAGTTCCAGAGGAATATAACGATGATGATAATACTGATATAAACCATATATAGGAAACTCCATATATACAAACTCTACGTTCCAGAAACGAACTTCTCAAAAAGTTCTATTTAATTTCTCAACGGGCCGCCAGTCGGATTGGATCAAATGTGAAACCGGGTCGTGCACTACAATACTCCACACAAACATAACACAACTGTACCATTTATGTAACTGAGAATGCACTTAGCAGCAATAAGATGATTAACATCTAGATTTTACGTATGTTCGCATTACTGATTGACGATATAACAAATATCATGTCCATTGAGGTGCTCCAAGTCTGAACAAGGTGGTACAAGAGTCCAAATACAGTCTTAATGAGTGCTTCAAATTCATCTTTCATTGAATCCCGGCAATGTGCATCTTTGTTGGCCTGACTGAAGCAAATTAGTGGTGGAAGTGAAAAATCACAAGGAAAAACACTAGGAAGCAATTTTTTGGTAGTAAAATAGGATTTGGGATTAAATATATATCCATCTTGGATCTAGTAGTTATCTTGTTTGTGTTATCAATAGAAGTAGATTCAAGAATTAATTGAGAAAAAAAAGAACTGGTGGCAGAGATGATGGTAACTTGAGGAACATGATAGTGTTTCAAAGAAAGAATAAGTGTCGGACAAATTTGAAGTTAAAGAAATGAAACATAGATCTTTGAAAGGAAATGACTGATTATCAAAAATTACATGTCTTACGAACTTTGTCAGTGAAGGGATTTAAGCACCTGTAAAGTTTTTTTGAAAAACAATATAACCAATTAAAACATACTCCCTCCGTTTCTGGAAAAGAGTTACTATCACTTTTTCAATTTGATCTATTTTTAGGATAAAATGAAAAAAGTGATAGTAACACTTTTCCAGAAACGGAGGTAGTATTACTTACTCATTGGTTGAAGTTTGGAGGAAGTATATTGTTTCAACCAAGGGAAAAAAGCATATGACTAAGTCTTATGATGTACTCTACATGGTCTTCGCAGCTCACTGCTGTGTCACATGTGAATGGGTACTAACTTTTGTGGTTGTGAAGTATGTAGAGGATATGCTAGGAATGATTCCTCACATAAAGAAATTTTAACAGTATTAATGGCAAAAAGTGAGCTCAATTTAACGGGGGAGTAGGAACAATTGATTTTGTAGCAGCAAATGGAAAATATATTTCATCAAAAACGACCGACCAACATATATACGATTTGTAGATGGTTTAAGGCACTTATACCCTTTATGGTGTTCACTGTAACCTAACAATATACAAAGATTAGTTTTTGGATCAAATTTATTATTGTTATATGGTATTATGTATGGAAAACAACGACAATCGAAAACTTTTAAGAATGAGTAATTGGGTTTCCTGTGAAATAAAAATTCAAAAAGAGATTTGTTTTCTAAAATATGAGAAGGAAGTCTATTTATTAGATAGATAGAAGTAGAATTTTTTTTTATTTGGCTAGTATTCTAAAGGTTATGAACTTTGGGTAAGCAAAATCATAGCAGTTTCTACTACAAAATCGAAAGTTGCGTTCTGCCATGCCATTTTGTTGTGGCGTGTGAAGGCAAGAAAATTGATGGTAAATGCCATTAGCAAGTAGAAAATATTTTAACACGGTAGAGATAAACTCTCCACCAACATCATATTATAGGATTTTTATGGTTGAGGAGAAACGATTTTCAGCATGCAATAAATAAGCCCATGTGAAACGAGAATAATCATCGATTAATACCAAAAAATATTTAAAACCATGAGAAGAACTTACTGGAGAAGGACCCCATAATTCTTGAATTTAAAAGTTGGATGAGTAGATCTTGAATCAGATGATACAAAAGGAAGAAGATGATGCTTTGCTGCTAAAAAACTAGGAGAAATATCTAAAGAACTAAATTTAGAATTCAAAACTACACTACTATCAGAGGCTCGGATAAAGAGTGTATGGTTATTTGGATGGCCAAGTCGCATATGCCATATATGATATGGACCTGTAGATGGTGGATTTTAACGAAGAATAAAATAGTAAAATCACCTCTACCCAACAATATAATCAAAGAAATAGTATTGTATATGCTACTGACTTAGCACCAAAAGCATAAAATTCATATTTTACATTCCGCAAGAGAATTGAAATATCGAATAAGCATATTTTACATTCCGCTAGAGAATTGAAATATCGAATACTTACTACGGGCAGCTCTTAGATGTATTGCACACTAGTATAAATCAACATTGTCCTCATAATATCATCGGTGTGGGTAGTAGTTCATCCCCATATGATTTCTGACTATTCAGAATAAACATCCAAAACATCTTTCTTTCCCGAGTGGATGTCAATGCTCCTAGTTAGATTGTCTACTAGTATAAAGCAACTTAATTCCTCTTTATATTGCCTGGTTGAATATTTAGGGTGACTTTACATCAATATTCAAACTCTAATTGAATAATATTGATTGATCATAACGCCTAACAAGCTTACACGGATGCACTAGGTCGAAACATCACATCTTTGTGTAATCACTAAGTCACTGTCACGCAAAATGAAGATCCAATCATTATTGATCGAGCTTGAATAGTATATTCCCAATGTTGGTTGCATTAAAAGTCCCAACATTTGTCGAAATACACCAAAACCCTAATTTTGGTTAATACCGAATTTTTGATACATCATCATGATCACCTTGCAAAAACATGATGGGTATGGAATGGGGCAAAGTGTCTTAAACAATATATGTTCCCCTACATGTCTACTACGAAATACTAAAAGGACATCCCATTCCGAATAATGATAGGATTTTAGATTACCCTATATAAATAAACCGCAATCGCACGGTGTCTACAATGCAGACAACGACAAGTACGGGTCGTACCCACAGGGAACGGCCACAATACTGCAATCAATATCTCATTTAACTAATCAAGAATAATATTTTTGGATTTTTAGAATTATAAATGAAATAATAAAACAAACTAAACTAATTAAAATAAATCAAATGAGAGAAATAGTAACCAGGGTTTTCAGTATCCACCACTATTTCTATTTAATTACTGAAGTGAAACATAACTCCTGAATATTCATCTATTGTTCGTTCTATGGACATCACCTATTATATGTATTAGAGTCGCAAATTTCACTGGGACACCCTAAGCATGGCGCATCAAAAGCTCTAAGTCTCATGTATACACCATCTAATTGCGTTAGCGATAAAATAATACGAAACTAATTATAG
This sequence comes from Papaver californicum, assembly GCA_023531435.1. Lineage (NCBI taxonomy): Eukaryota > Viridiplantae > Streptophyta > Magnoliopsida > Ranunculales > Papaveraceae > Papaver > Papaver californicum. The sequence goes on along the minus strand of JAJJMC010014687.1, from coordinate 13,692,651 downwards.
GTTCACAAATAATATCTGGCTCTTCTAAGCATACCTCATCTAAGGATTTAACCCAAGCATGAAATATCAAATAAGTAGACAAACATATTTGCTATTCTATTGATTATGCGCATAGGTTATTGTATTGTACAGAACCGGTGAAGCAACAACCAATTTTTTATAAATCAATAAACGATATCAAGAATTAATTATATTCAAATCATAATATTCTATTGCCAAATAATTCAATTGAGTTGGTCTAGTACTAAAAGTGGTTTCAACATTAAACCCTAGTTACAAAACAATTAGAACATAGAGATGGGTTTCTTAAAACCCATTAAAAATAATTAAGAAGAGTAGATAGGGAAAGGATTAAACCAAACTCCTGAGAATTGTCGTCTTCTCCGTCTCCAGTATACAGCACCACCGTCAAAACCCAGCCGTCCAAACTCCTGAAGAATGCAGACGTCAGAACCCTAAAGGAAAACTCATGTATCAGCCTCCGTCTGTCTCTCCTGTACTGTCTTTTTTCTTTCTTCCCCCAATCAGCGTCTTCTCTTCTACATCCTACCTTCCTAGTGTCCGCACTCCCAAAAACAAAAAGCAAACTCTCTCCTCTCTAGCTACTTCTTCCACCTATCTCTAGCCTTCTCCAATCCCTTTTCACCGTAGCAAAACCTAGCCTCTAGGTATTTCTTCCCTTCTCTCCTACCTACTCTACCTCAATCACCAATCTCTTCTCTCCAATCAACTCTCACCTTTCACATCCACCAACCCCAAGAAGAAAACCTAGCTTCTTTCTCATATAGGCTTCCTTAAAACCCAAAGAAAAAGCCCCATTTCACTTCTCACTTATTCTTCTTTTATACCTAGGTTACCTAAAAGCAAAACCTAGTCTACCCCCTTCTTCACGTGTCTCCTCTTGTCTATCTCACGTCACTTTCTCCACACAAAAGAAGTACGCACCCCACATGCTACCTACTCTAGTCTGTCATCCCACTTCTTTTGTCTGTCCGACTTAATCATTCTATCATCCAACATGTATCAGACCTCTCACTCTCTACTGTCAGGTTCTCTCTTATGAAATGCTTCACTTAAATCTTACACCTCATCACGTCCCCACACCATCTTGTCTGCCGTACAGACCACCATGTACGCCTCTTCTTATTGCACCGGATCAAATCACATTTTATCCTAGCAGCCTTTGGCCGTAATTAGTTTATAACTTTGGATTTATGTAAACCATCTAATAAAACAATAAAAATATATTATTAACACAAATTCAAGCACTAATAAATATTAATTAAGTGGTAAATATGTATAAATTATGCCCATATTAAATAACGGTCTAGAAGATATGATTTAAACCCTAGGTGAACTATAAGCTGAAAACTGTCCGAATTTCATCTGGAGGATTACTGTTTTCTCTGTTAAACAACCAAAACGAGTTCAAAACCTAATTCCATCTGATTAGGGATGTAGCCAGCGATTTCTCGATTCCGAATTGGGGATGATCATCAAAAACAAACATCGTATGAGAAATCTACAACGTCTTTACTAAAGGACGTCACGTCTGAAAATTCTGGACATGAAAGGCTAACATGTTGCTTCGAAGAGCATATAACTGCAAATAGCATATAGCCACGAAGAGCTTATAGCCGCGAAGAGCAAGTAGCTTCAAAGAGCAAACAAGAGGAGGAACTAATAATAAACAAAATAAAGAAAAAAGAGGGTTGTGGGACCGAGGCCAACCGGCCGGCCGATCGGCCACCCTTAGCTGGTCCCCATTCAATTTTCTTTTAGATTTTATTATTTATTTATTTTATTTTAGGTTTTCCTAATCCTCTTAAAACTCATTTGCTCTTCTAATAGCTGCACACAGCAAGGTCCTACAACCATCTAATATATATATATATATATATATATATATATATATTAAAATAATGGTATTTTAATATTCCTACAATTTTGATATTCTCTTTAATTAATTCTTGCACTAATATTATTACTAAATATACCAAGCGAATATATGATAGACGAAGCACGGAGTCACGACTACCAAGTCCGTTCACTCACTAAACACGTGCTACCACCTTGGTCGATCCCTATCTCCACCTTGCTCGGTCCATTGCTACCACCTTAGTCGGTCCCTCAATCGCTCCTTGGTCTTGCTACCAACAATATTATGAATTTCTTTACTTTGTCACTCACAGTAAGACAAAATTAAAATTATTTCACAATTACCAACGCTAGTATTCACATGAGTCTAGCGTTTTAGTGCTTATATAAAGCTAGCGCTAACATGAACTTAACACTAACACGCTTAGCGCTTACAGGAGCCTACTGCTTACACCACCCTATTAATCACACGAGTCTAGCACTCATGTAACATTAACACTCACACAACTTCAAAAGTCATACAAGTACATTGATGTCTCAGCTAACACAATGATACGCTTCAACTATCAATGTCAATTTCAATTAAACTTAAAAATCATTACTAGTCTCAGCAGCAAGCTAGGCTCTTCAATATGCTAAGACTAATAGTCTAGCTAGGTCAACAATTGACCGAATAATACACGTCTATGAAATAGTCTTAAACCATGTTCGAGACATCAACAGTCACACGAGGGGCGGGGGGATATTCACTAGGGTTTTGGTTTGACGGTCTACAACACATGCGGTGTAACAATACACCCACGATGAAAAAGTATAAAAGTTGTGTCTGCAGTTGAAGGAGTGAATGGAATAGTGGTCGTACAACTGTCAAGTCCCACTAGCACGATAGAGTTGGTTATCAACACATGATTTCCACTTCTCTTTTCTCCCTCTCCTCTGCAACTGCCACCAGTTACGAGATGAATGTGTTAACTTCCAATTCTATAAATAAGTTCTTCAACTTATCGACAAAAGGACAAGAATTTACTGGGGTAAGAGTTTCATCTCATAAGAACTTGAATGATCATAGAGCTATCATCTTAGGGATTTTCAGAAAACTCACTTTCATTTTCACAACAGTTCAACACATCTCAACGCATTGACATTCAATTCCGTTGATCTCAATACTCTCTCTGCTTCCCTCTCTAAAGATCAACCCTTCTCCTTCCTTCACGACTGAAGCGAATTCAGAACAAACATTTCTTTATTTAGGCCAATTTCGTACAGATTGTTCTCTTGAATCTTAAAAGTACTTTGACATTACAAATATTTAAGCGGTTTGGTTCAACTAGCAACAACCTACTCCATCACTTTTCCCCTTTTACCCTTATATCGTTTTTATCCACAAACAGGAGCATGACTATGTTTTAGGGTGAAAATAAATGTACTACAAAATGGTACTTTCAGGTAGGTTCGAGAGATCAAGCTCGAACAGGACGATCCTAAGCCAAAAAATGGTTGTTCACATTCTACTTTCATTTCAAAGGTGAAGAAGATTGTGTAGGTCTTATGGGAGGGAATCATAGAAGGTTGAAAAATATCAGTGTGATGAGTAATTGTAGTGTATAGTGAAGAATGGATGATTTTTTTTGATAATCTTTGTTTTTTCTTGTCTCTTCGTTCTTAGTTCTTATTTCCAATAGATGAAGCTATCTAATTATACTTTAGAGGAGACATACTAATTTTTCGTAAGTGGTGGACAGAAGAAGTGGAGGAGTAACGACTGTGGAGATTATAGTGGAGTCATGTCCGAAAAATAGGGATGACTTGTATGACCACTACTCCTCGTGCTACTGTTTCACTACTTGTTGCCTTCTTGTTCGTGGATATGTTTCCACAACGCACGATTTCTTTCGACCGCCTGACTAATACCCCTATGTGTTATATTTTATATCTCGTGGAAATAGTGGAGTTGTGGACTACCACTTTGTTTTAAGTCAAATCAGTAGCTTGGTAAGTCAGTAAAGCAAGTTGCGAAAATTACTAGATTGGTAATCAGACTAGTTTGTCTCGAGTCTGATAAGTTTAGTGGTCATGTATTAGCTTAGGAGTAACATGGCATAATTTTAATGCAAAATACCAATATGGAAGTGACGTGGCGTAAATTCGGAAGTGTTTTGAAGCCAATATTGCGCGAAAGTTCCAAAAGACCAATCATGGCGTATTTTCAGAAACTTGTGCAAAAGGCTTATCAAATAAACCATATAAGGTTGATGCTAGCATTAGGCCAGCGCAAAGTAATGATGCATCCCTAGGGCGCATTTTAGGAGTAGCCAGGCGTTGGCACTAGGCCAGTGCCTAAGAGGCTAGTGACGCGTCTTTAAAGACTCGTCTTAAGAGTAGGTTAGCGTTGGCTAGTGCCAGCGTCTAAGAAGCTAGTGTCGCCTCCCTGGGGACGTGTCAAAAATAGAGTTAAGCCAGCGCCCTTTTGTTGTTGGAGGCTGGAGCTGGCCTTAGCCATCTCCCTTAACTTGTGGCACGTTCTGGGGCGCGTCTCGCTCGAGCTAGCCTGCGCCATTTTACGAAGCATCTCTAGGGCATTGCTCTTTGATGGTAATGCGTCCAGGAGAAATGGCGTATAATTTGTGACACGTCTCTTGAGTAAAATGTTAAAGTGGCATATTTTTGGGTCAAGACGGCGAATTATGATGTATTCTTTTCGAGCAGGGAATTAAGATGAAAATGCGTCTTTAAGGATCAAGCATTAGCTATTCCCAAATTTGATAGATGTTATCGGAACATCGATGCCCATTCGAGACGAGTTCAAGGAACTCAGCTGTGGAATTTATGCGAGTTGAAACTGATTCGAAAGACATAAATATTTTGAATATTAGAGAGACTTCAAGATCAGTTTAGGATGCCTGTAGTTATACGTAGAAACTGTATTCATAATTCTCATGCGGAATATAAGTAGAGATACAATATTTCATATTTTGATATAAAGTCAAAGATATGCGCATAAATATGTATGTATACTTTTATGTTCTTGTTGTTAGGCAGAGGGCGATTTTACAAATATATCCCTTGTTAAAAAATCACGATCTACATTAAATCCCTTGCTTAGTGAGGAACAGTAATGTTGGACAGCAAGCATTAGATGGTGACGATATGCTTATAACAATTATATATGCATAATCAAAATTTTAAGAAAAATGTAAGAAGATGTACTTAGCTTCTGGCTTCTGGGTACTGAGATGAATTCCCTTAGCATTAAACCTAGTTATGGTTAATAGATGTCCATGTTCTCGTCAGGAATGCTAGTCCATAAGCAGAGAGAAGATATAACAAAGCGCTTGAACTTTTTGGGTTCTTAGCTCAATTTCATAATCTAACAAGGACTTTCCAAGCTTAGATGCATATATATACTCTTCCCCTTCAGTGCATCTCCTCATTTTCATTATTTGTTTTCTGTTAAAATGAGACACACTTTTTAGCACGCGTTGGCAAGGGTTGTTCTTGGCAGCGAGAGTCGGCTAAGTATTTGTCCAACTAACAACTTTAGCTTATATACGACCAAGGTAAATGTCTCTTTTATTCTTCTATTTTATTACTTCTTCATGAACAAACAATAGATTGCTACTTATTACTTACTCTGTTAGCGAGAACCTCAGCATGTTCCTCGAGTAAGCACTGTTGGTGGCAAGAGAATTGATCTTTCTTCTCGAGGTTGTGCTATTAGCGAGAGCCTGAGCATTCTCCTCGAGTAAGCGTTGTTGCTGGCTGGACCAAAAGTTAAGTGTCTTCTCCCATCTTTTTTTTTATTTTCGTGACTATTTTTCTTTTCTAGTAAACCCTAGCTTTTAATCATGAAGTATCCACAAGAATTATTCCCAGTTTTGTAAATCATCAACTTAGACAAACTAGGGTTTCAAGTCTTGATTTGTCTTTCACACAATATAAGAAGTCAAGTATTGTCTCTCTATCTTTTAAGAAAACTTGAACCCATTGCATATGACTAGCAAGCACGATAGTGATGCCGGTGCGACCTTTGGTCACAACAAAAGGAAATTTATGATGCATCATTTCTTGATAATGTACCTCATACCGGTGATAGATTCTTTGAACATATTTCTGAAGAAGTCTGCATATCTCTTTGTTTCGTCGGTTGCTTTAAACCTAACTTTGAGAATGCTATGGTCGTTTTAGAAAAGTAGTAAAAATAGTTCGTTCACTGAGACTTGTGGAGATCCGTTTTAGACCTAATTCTGATTTAAACTAGAAAATAATAAAATATATTAACAATATTGGGATAACTGGGACTCAGGATTCCACAATTAATCATATTTGAGTGATTTCTACAATGATTCTTAACAGTTATAGCTATTTTATTAACTTTGTTCCTTGGCCAAAGATAGATTTCTAAAACATTAATTGTAAACTGTAAGCATAACGCATCAAAAGCTCTTAAGTCCCAGCATACACCATTAAAAAAAATTACAACTAATTATAAAAAATTATAAAATCAATTTAAAACGAATGCAAAAGTCATAAAGAATAAAAAATAATAAACTCTAATTCATCCAAATCTAAATCAGGGAGTAAAACTATTTACCGGCAAGCAAAGTTTCACCATTTTTCACGGCCTGAAACTCTCACTGCAGACATGTTGCACCACATTTAAATTGTTTCTTCATTTAGCTAACTAGATATCACCTTCCAAATCCCACGTAGCTTCGAAATATGATAACAAATCCCCCAACAATTTCTCTTCCATGTTTTGTCGTAAAGACATCAACTCCTCTTCTTTCTATGTTTCTAAATTCATAACAGGTTGGTATATATCCAAATCAAGAGAAATATCCGACCAAATCTCTCCAAAAAATCATCCAGAAGTTATATAGTCTCAAAACTATCTTCCCGCCATTTTTTATTTTTGAATTTAAAGAAGAAGGGTGCCCCTATCCAAACGTTGGGTGCCTTTAATAATTTCTATGGGTGCCTTTGTCACTTTTTGAGCCAATTTTTTCACAAATTTTTATTACCAAAAACACCTACAATCATATAAAATAGCACAATAAGTATAAAATAAGTGCTGACATAATAGAGAATTGAGGACAAATTAGACACAAAAATGTGTCTATCATGCTACTACTTAGAGAGTTTCTATTGAGAAAATCCCGAGATTTCTTTTGTAGAGATGAGATTATATAACATCTTATGTTGAGTTTAAGATACACCAAATTCCTATGGAAAAGTGGGTAAGTTGGTGTAAAGTAATGTTGAATGATTCCTCAGTGGTTAAAGCCTTGAAAGATGCTCGAATACTTCATGCTGTAAGAATGTCAGAAATTTTATAAATTAACAAGGATGTAGAAGGTTTTTCAACTTTTGTTTCGCGTTGGTATGAACCAACCATTCTTTTATATGCGCCTGGGGTGAACTAACAATTACCCTAACAGATGTAGTTAATTTATTACAACTCCCACTTGCTGGGACTCTTCCTGTTGAACATTCTGTTGAACGAAAATGAATGATCACAGCTTTGGATAAGAAGATAAAGGGACTTCAGCGAAGGATTGGTCGATGTGGCGTACATAATGTAAGATAGATTAATTATTGGTGGAATGCCCAGAATAGTGCTAACGGTCTTGTTATTAGCGACCCCTTGAGCATTGCATCTTTTATGATACTCTGGTTGTATACAAATGTGTTTGAAGATTTCCCTGTTGGAAGATTAAAGCTCTCAATTGTTCCCTTGGCCATAGCATTTGCTGATGGTGAATATCTCCCTCTTGGTAAATTATTTCTTGATTCTTTGTATTCTCATTTAGACTCATTGACTCGCGATATGAAAACTTCTAATGGCTTTATGAAGATCGATTATTGTGTAAATACTGTATTTTTTCTAACATGGTTATGGGAGAATTTTCCAAAATATGCCGTCTTTGACAAAACCTTTGTATACAAGTACATATATTAAATATGCAAGGATCCGTCATTGGCATAAGAAGAGTTTTACCTCTTTAAATTTAGTTGATTTAATAGATGTCCAGATTCAGGTAAATTTCAGGTCTTGGGATTCCGAGCACGAACATATACTTCTGTCAACTACTTTTGTTGGAGCCGTTGAGATGGTTCTCTGGTCAGGACCAAAGAGAAAGATTAATGTTTTTTCTTCTGGATAGAACGCACTTATAAATAGCTCCATCCTAGGTTACATCCTTGCTCTTCGTTCAGAAGGTTATTCGGTACAGGCATACAACATTGATCTCCCGGCTCGTCATATTGGTTTTGACCAGGAAGTTCCTCGTGGTCATGCTGAAACTTCATATATTAGAGACTTGAAGGAGAGTTTGGATGTATGCCTTGTTGAGGGGATAATCATCCCTTTCTTCTATCCAGGTAGGCAATCTCGAGTGTCAGGAATATACAGACGCTTCTGGAATGAAGAGAGAAGTCGCTTTAAAGAATTCATCTCAGAACCTCTGTTGATGATGAGTGATGTCCCTTTCAAGAGGGACAAAGCTTGCGGTCCCAATTTGAAAAAATCAAATAAAGTCTAGCGAAAGCTCATTATTGATGCAACTCAACGGTTAATGGTCTTTTCTTTAACTTCTTAATATCAAAATATGGCTATTATGATTCTTAGTTTTTATTCCTTTTGGCAGACCAATGTCTTGCATCCTCGAGCGGTGCTACTTCTGCTGATGTTGATATTCCCTATTATGTAAGGCAAGGACCGCGGATAATTCTTCCTGGGAGCAAGACTCGTCCCCGTGATAGGCACATTTTTGTGTCTATATTGCACCCGAATATCTGCTTCGATAGTACTCGATTTTACACTTTTTATGTCTTTTTATGTCTTTGTAGGTATTTTTGAGAAATAAACATTTGCGGAAAAATTGGCTCGAAAAGTGTTAAAGGCACCCGGGAAAAGTGATAAAGGCACCCACATTTTGGATTGGGGGCACCCCTTCTTTGAATTTTGAAACCGAAAATGGCGGGAAATTTTGCTTCACGAAGAGAAGATTGCTGTGAACATGTTTTACGTGATTCTTGGGATTTTTGGACTTTTAATTTGACCCAAAAGCAAGTAGAGATGAAAACAAGATTAAAAACACGTGAAGAAACAGAGATTAAAGCCGGAAAAACTGCTTCAAATCCGAGTTGTAGCCGGAAAATGATATTCACGCTGTGGAGATTTAGAATAGGATTTGGATAAGTTTTAAAGATTTTTATTGGGATTAGAACACTTCCTAGGGTTTTTATGCCCTATAAATACCAAGAGAAGTGAAGAAAAAGCTGGGAGAGAACCACCGGAAAAAGTATACAGACAATACCATTTTTCTGCTGCTGCTCACGTGAAGAAGAAGGTGAAGAACAAACAGCTCCAGCGTACTGTCGTTCATTATCGCTGGAACTGTCGCTATTTTTCAGCTGCTTCAACAGTTGTCTTCATCAGTTACACTTACATCAGTTGCTTATTTCCAGTTGCTTTTCTGCTGCTATAACACGCTGAACCACCTCATTGTAACGCTTATAAGCGTATCAAATCGGCTGTGTTACTTCTTTTAAGCCATTGTAAACACTTTTTGAGCAATGAAAGATTGTTTTGAGCATATTTTCTCTACAATGAGCTAATCACCATCACTGGGATGACGGAGGAAGCTTTTTCTCTAATAATTAAGTGGTATGTATTTACTTAATTTATTTATGCAATTTATTTATGATTAATTGCCTTGATTGAAAATTTATTTAAAAGATTTTTATTAAGCAGTTGTGATTCCGTTAGATGGTGCATGCCTCGGATTAGGTCCCTAGATGCTCCATGCTTGTGTTATACAGTTGTTCTTTTGAAAATCTATTTTTGCAATGCTTTAGAATCAAAATAAAATGTTTTAATTGCATGATTAAAATTACTATCACTTGATTTATTGGTTAAAAGTGGAATCATGAATCCTAGTTCTTCCCCATATTTTTAAGTCATCTTGATTTTATTCTGTTTTGTTTTCTTTAATTAAAATTAAGTCTATAATTAAACCTTCACAAGTCTGAGAATCAAACCTCTTTTTACCACTATATTTTATCACATCAATTTTTGGCGCCGCCGACGCGGACTTGTTTTTAGGTTTAGGGTTTTAGATTTATTTTTAGGTTTTCATTTTTATTTTTATTATTTTACTTTGTTCTATTTTACGTTTCTTTTGGTATTTTTCTTTTTGCTACAGGTTGGATTTTGGATCGAAAAGAAAGTACGCCAAAGATTTGGAATTAAAGCTAAAGACTTAGAGTTAAAAGATAAAGATTAAAGAACGAAAAAGAAGACGAAGATTTTTATTAATTAGATTTTATTTTATCTGTTTTTTAGAAAATTGTATTAGGAATTTGTATTATTTCTGTAATTTTTCTTTTATTTTGGACACTTTTTGGACATTATTTTTGGGACTTTGAACACTTTATTTATTTTTAAACCATGCGGAAGGGTATTATTAAATATAAACTGCTACAGGGAAGGACGACAATTACGATATTGTCTCGGCCCCTTGGGTTCGCACACTGACACAGGAGTCGGTGGCCCGAGTCGACTACAACTGATTCATCCCCCGTCTGGTACGGGAGGTAAGACTCGATCAACCCACGAATCCCCTGCAAGTGGGTTTACTGTATTCCTTCGTATGCATATATGTTGAGGAATTGAAAACGGACTTACTTTTCTAGTAAAGGGCAAGAAATGGCCATACAAGATAAGGACTCGGATTTTATCACTGTTTCCTTCTTGCTGGCTTTAAGAACACGTTACCAAACGCGAACCTAAAACCTTAAAATTTTGACTAGAAAGAGACTTATAGGGTATCGAGCTTATTGGAAAATCGTTCAAAAGGACTGTACTGGTTAATATATTAGCCTAACTCGAAGTTCAGGAAGATTATTTTAAGTTGATTAGAGCCGCCTTGTAACCCAGGGAAAAGTGACAAAGAGACAGGGTTATCAAAGCTCCTTAGAGCTTATCCTGTTTCTCTTCGACTTAATCTAATTCGGATCGCTCTAAGAGGTTTGCTAAAATTGTAACTAGTTGCATTTCGAAAGAATAGAAGCTGGTCTAGAAACAATTTAAGTGGAGCCATCATGCTTTTTGTTTGCTAGATTCAATAGGTTTGATTTGGTTGAGTCGGCCTTGCTTGTGTATGTTTAGAACCCTTTCCGGTGGGATTTATTTTTAGAGTTTATTTTTGTATATATTAGGAATTTTTTGTTAGAAAATGTCGAACTGGTATTATGAGGACCAACACAATGAATATCCGACTGAATTTTAAACTAGACATTATCCATACTATCATCATGGTATGGATAGTAGTCGGGACCACCACCAACCTTTTAGAGGTTACTGCCCATACCAAGGTGATCCCAATTATTATTCGTACATACACCCGTCTTATGAACATGAAAATGAGCAAAATTCGAGTTCTTTGTCTTGGAGGGATGCCCTAAAGCAGATGCTATATAGTACTCCCCATGAACTTAGTATGCCTCTAGAAGAATCACACGAGCAGTTACAATCTAGTACTCCCCATGATGATTTGAGTTCGTTATCTTGGAGGGATGCCCTAAAGCAGATGTAATATAGTACTCCCCATGAACCTAGTATGCCTCTATAAGAATCACACGAGCAGTTGCAATCTAGTACTCCCCATGATGATTTGAGTTCGTTATCTTGGAGGGATGCCCTAAAGAAGATGCAATGTAGTACTCCCCATGAACCTAGTATACCTCTAGAAGAATCACTCAAGAAGTTATCTGAGGCAACACATGAGCTTAAATTAAGTATGGGGGTGACAATTAGTAGCCCAACTCGTACTCTAGAAGACACCCTCAAGCTGATAGATGAGAATAACAAGCAAATGATTGAGGATAAAAATAGGTTCGTATTAAGTATGAATGAAATTTCTGCAAATAATAATATTGCTCAAAATGATCTTAATTGCCAATATAGTGCTACCCTTGATAATTATTCACCTAGTCAAGAGGACGAGGATAGAATTGGTAACACTACTTATTTAGACGAGGTTCAAACATCTTCATGTTATTATGATGATAAGGATAGTGTTGATGAAGAACTTGAAATATACAGGCAGAGTGATCAGGAAACTGTCACTCCAATTGTGCTTCATGATGATAGTGTTATTGCTTGTTCAAATCCAAATAATTTTAATGATCATTCACCTATTCAAAAGGAAGAGGATTTGACCAGAGATACCACTGTTTTAGACGATGTACAACTCTCTTGTTTTGAAACCGATAATGGTTTAGAGGAACGGGTTTATCCTGAGAATACTATTTTAGAGTCCAACGATTTAGAAACAATAGTTGTAGATAAACAAGATAGACCCGTAGAGATTTTAAATATGAGTGAGGATGCACCACTTGATTATAACTTAGAAGAAGCAATTGACAATTTTCGAGAATCTGATGATCTAGAAATTAAGGAAATTGTGACTAGTCTATCTAGAGACACCCAAAATTTTAAGTTTGGGGGTGATTATCATTCTCCCTGTGCTTTACCTTTGACTCTTTTAGAAGTCCCTCACTTGGGACTTGATGTTTGTGCCTCTACCATATTAAGAGATTATCTTCAAGAACTGTTTCCTGAACCTAATCATGTCCATAAAGAAGTTCAGTTGTTAGAAACCCATCCTCTGGTCGATGTGGTTTACCTAGGCGATAATACCCAGATTGACTTTGTTTTCCCACCAAAATATTTTCTTCCATATGTGGGAACGTTAGAATTTCAAATGTGTCACTCATTAAGTTTTAAGACTAAACCTAATTACTTTAGGGAATCGACACATTTGCTTAAGAATGACCACCTTCATAGTAGTCAACTGTGTGGGTCAAATCTGATTAACTTTGAGGATCCACAATTATTCAGTTTATTATTATGTGCTTCTAAGTTCTTAGTTGATTTTTTACAGACTCTACAACCTGATCTTGTTGATTCTTCCTACAAGGTAATCAAGCCTATGAAAATAGTTTATGAATACCCTTTTCTAGACCCTGAACCTGAACCATAGCTAGAAGTAGTTGTCTTAAACAGAAAACCAGATAAGGGTGTGCTCGGTTTGTTCATTTTCTTGGTATGTTGTAGTTTACTCTTTGTGATAGCATTATTTGATTCAGATGACCCACAGTTGTTCCGACCATTGTTATATGATTTTATGAGGTGACTAATTCTTTCCTAGTCTGGATGAAGACTTTAAACTTAGCAATTCTTGGGAGGTAACCCATGCTCTTACAACACGGTAATATCTTTCCCTAAGTCCTTTTCGTGAATTGGTAACAGTTTCTCCTGGTTCATATTTTTAATCATTCATCTTTAGAAACATTGAGGACACTGTTTAATTTAAGTTTGGGGGTAAGGGAGAAACTTTTTTGTGAAATAATAAAGCTCTAGAATTTAGAAGCTTGTGAACACTTCAGGATGACACTAACCATTCTAGGTAGATAGAAACTTAGCTCTTTTTCTATAGGAATTGGTGTCCCAGTTAAATGGTCTATTCATAAAAGGACAGAGTTCAGGTGTTAGAAAATAACATGATAGTTGTCACCACATCTCGGAGTCTATCTCGACCATATCACTTTCTGCTTTTACTTTTATAATTTTGTGTTTCTCTAAGTGATTTGGTGAGGCCCAGTATCAAATTGTTATCGCCGCTAGGATGAAATAGAGTGTTTGAGATCAAGCCCGATTCTTGCTTTATTTTGAGACAAAAAAAAAAAAAAAAAAAGAAAAGAAAAGAAAAAACAATATTGACACTTTGATAGCAATATGTGTGTATTCTCCCTGTCTCCGTCGCCTAAGCAAGCGTGGAACGCAGGATCCATGGGAACTATCATGTAAGATGCTGATAAGAACCATGCGCTTGGATTCAATTTGATCCAATCATGTTGTCAATATATTTATCGTTTTATTTTCAATAAATCGATCGCTGGGACCCTTGTATATACCAGTTGAGTCGATATTAGTATTAAGTTTAAGACCATGTATCTCAATCTATTAGGATTCATCCTGGCACTGACCTTCAGACAGATATGGGAAACACCGTTCACCTTAGTCAACATGTGCAACCTTCATATTTCTATGTCCATCTTCTAAATCTTTTCATGTGATTAATTGGGATAGATTCTGAGTCTTGTGGTTGAACAATTATCTGAGTAGAGCTCTGTTGTCTTATGAATTTTAGTATGCTTGAGTAAACACTCCTGTACAACAATTGGACTAATATAGGGTAATGATTCCCATAGCCGATGAGTTGAGTAAACCAACTAAGTAGCTTGTTTAGTGTCTATCCTTAATCGTTCACGAGTTGCTAAAATCTAGAGTAAAGGTTTTGTGGGTATACCTCTTGTAAACCCTCACGAGATAAAACTCGTCCACTAGGGACACCTAGGGGTTTAACGGCTTATTACATATGCTAAATGTAGTCGCGATTCCTGCGAAAGTGAGTTAGGATTTTATTTTATTAGTTTGCTCGAGAACTAGCAAAATAGTAAGTTTGGGGGTATTTGATAGGCATATTTTTGTGTATTGCGCCCGAATATCTGCTTCGATAGTACTCGATTTTACACTTTTTATGTCTTTTTATGTCTTTGTAGGTATTTTTGAGAAATAAACATTTGCGGAAAAATTGGCTCGAAAAGTGTTAAAGGCACCCGGAAAAAGTGATAAAGGCACCCACATTTTGGATCGGGGGCACCCCTTCTTTGAATTTTGAAACAGAAAATGGCGGGAAATTTTGCTTCACGAAGAGAGGATTGCTGTGAACATGTTTTACGTGATTCTTGGGATTTTTGGACTTTTAATTTGACCCAAAAGCAAGTAGAGATGAAAACAAGATTAAACACGTGAAGAAACAGAGATTAAAGCCGGAAAAACTGCTTCAAATCCGAGTTGTAGCCGGAAAATGATATTCACGCTGTGGAGATTTAGAATAGGATTTGGATAAGTTTTAAAGATTTCTATTGGGATTAGAACACTTCCTAGGGTTTTTATACCCTATAAATACCAAGAGAAGTGAAGAAAATCTGGGAGAGAACCACCGGAAAAAGTATACAGACAATACCATTTTTCTGCTGCTGCTCACGTGAAGAAGAAGGTGAAGAACAAACAGCTCCAGCGTACTGTCGTTCATTATCGCTGGAACTGTCGCTATTTTTCAGCTGCTTCAACAGTTGTCTTCATCAGTTACACTTACATCAGTTGCTTATTTCCAGTTGCTTTTCTGCTGCTATAACACGCTGAACCACCTCATTGTAACGCTTATAAGCGTATCAAATCGGCTGTGTTACTTCTTTTAAGCCATTGTAAACACTTTTTGAGCAACGAAAGATTGTTTTGAGCATATTTTCTCTACAATGAGCTTATCACCATCACTGGGATGACGGAGGAAGCTTTTTCTCTGATAATTAAGTGGTATGTATTTAATTAATTTATTTATGCAATTTATTTATGATTAATTGCCTTGATTGAAAATTTATTTAAAAGATTTTTATTAAGCAACTGTGATTCTGTTAGATGGTGCATGCCTCGGATTAGGTCCCCTAGATGGTCCATGCTTGTGTTATACAGTTGTTGTTTTAAAAATCTATTTTTGCAATGCTTTAGAATCAAAATAAAATGTTTTAATTGCATGATTAAAATTACTATCACTTGATTTATTAGTTAAAAGTGGAATCCTGAATCCTAGTTCTTCCCCATATTTTTAAGTCATCTTGATTTTATTCTGTTTTGTTTTCTTTAATTAAAATTAAGTCTATACTTAAACCTTCACAAGTCTGAGAATCGAACCTCTTTTTACCACTATATTTTATCACATAACCCCTTAGTAATGTAAGTATTCTACTTGTCACTCTTGGTATTTCTACATTTTACAAATTATAATATGCCTTATTTTCTTGTTGTAGCATATGAGTACAAATATCTGCGTTGATCCCATTGACGCTCATGAGGCTTCGGAAGAAACTACGAATACGAAGGATGGTTACGAGTCTGAGGATGAGGAGCTTTCGAAGCGTCTTGTAGAGAGGAAATTTATGAAGAATCTGAATCCAATACTGTTGATGACGAAGTAAGCAATGAAGGTGAAATTGTGCTGAACTCTTCCACCAACTTGGATTTATCTCAAGTAAGTTTGACAATTAAAAACCATGTGAACTCTTCGAATTTCTCATATAAACATAACTCTGCTTGAATCTGCAAAGTATTTATAGATTTTTCGTCGTTAGGAAATTTCAGAAGTATAGTGCTTGGAAAAAACGTTGTAGAATCTTCATACGACCTCCGTTTTGGATGATTGACCCCTCTATCTATATTAGATAACAATATCCTATGTTTTTAAGGTAAAAATATAGGGTTTGAGCTTGTCTGGGGTGTCAAAACGACCCAACAATAAAACTCAGGAAGTATCCAGGAAAATTCCGATAGTTTTCAGACCCGACACCGCTTACCGTTTTGGTCATAACTCTTAGCTCATTTATTCGATTGATGCGCCTATTTAATATATTCTAATAGACATCCATACGAAACTTTTGACATAAGACTCATCCCTAGATTGTTCACCAATTGTCGCCAGATTCAGAGTTTCCAGGAGGCAATGTAAATTGTCTCTGGTGCATTTTTCGTGAATCATCTCGCAATAGCCCCGACTCACATAATTCGTCGAATACAACTTTGTAATGAATGTATACAATATTATAAGTATGTATAGTGAGTTTTATAGTTCATGGTAAAAAACAATTTGTTTGATATTTTCTGACCTAATATGCATGTATCCTCTCTACTGTTAGGGGGAGAATAACCGAAATCACAGAGTTGATCCTATGAGTTAAGGAACAAGAGTTACCGTTGATCGCGATGTATATAATATACCCTCCTATACTGAAAATCATAGGAGGGTTCTTGCTCGCATACTTGTTGAGGATAGTGCTTCCGATGATGTCGTCATGCAGAACAACAATGTAGTAGAGAGTGTGCCAATTGACATCCTAATACGGATATTAGTGTTGGCTTCCATTTCAGTAGGATTTTTCCTGGGTATTCCTGTGTTGGAGGATTTATTGTTCCATCCATTTATGCCGAACAATATACGAAGATATGAAAGAAGTTCGGCCACTTCTCCGTAGATAATTCCAGGAGTTATAGAGCTTTAGAACGGGAAGTGTCCAGCTTGCCACTAATCATAAAATAAATGATATCTTTTCCTCGAAATGAAAACTCTGAATTATCCTTCAAGGAATTGGAGGAAGCTTTGAATGAGGCTGAGAGCTCTGATCTTGACATCACATGGGTTCATCGTCATCTGGGAGCTATACAGAAGTATCTGTCTAAATACCCAATTATCGCTAAGAATTTCATCTTTTGACCAAAAGCAAGCAAGGGGAAAAATACCACAAAGAGAAAGTGTACCTATCAAAAAAGCAGTTTTTGTAATTGGCATATATTTTGTTAAACCGCCCATAAGAGCCATATTTTGACTTTGATTTGGAGAATATCCAACAATACTTTCCATACAATGAATAATGGATCCGGAGCCTAAAAATAATAATGCTTTTGAATAGGCATGGGTGATCAAATGAAATAAAGCAGCTCGATATGATCCCATACCTAAAGCTAACATAATATAACCCAACTGCGACATTGTCGAATACGCTAAACTTCTCTTAATGTCTCTTTGTGCAAGAGCCAAAGTGGCTCCTAAAAGTACGGTTGTATGTGAATTCGATAGTTTGGAGGCAGTGACCATATCTAGAGGAGAGGTTGAAAGGATTTCCCAAGAGCTTAAGCTTGCGACCAAAGTTCTTGGAAGAATGGAAATATGGTATTTTGAAGGACTTCAAGAATTTTTTCTAGATTTATCATTTTATGAAACATGTTTATGGCTTTATTTTGGATTTTTGGTAGATAGGTTTATATTTTTTTGAAGTAGATAATGATATTTGAACTGATTGGTGAAATTTAAATCCTAAGTATAAATGCGTAAACATTGCATTCATTTTGGAGGAATTACAAATATTGCATGAAAATAGGAAATATTTGAAATATAAATAACAAAGCATCCAATCTTCGTAAACTCTGAGCCACTTGCCAATAATTACTACCCTTTTTTGCTTGTCAACTTTTATGAGTTTGTAGTAACCACCCATTATAGCCTATGTGATTATATAAGGTTCTTTCTTGAAAAGGCCCATACTTAAGCTTTTCATCTGAATAACCTTCTTTTGGGACGGTCAAAAATCGCAGGTGACGTTGCTTTCAATGATTAAAAGCAACTTGAATCATGAATGTCTTATGGGCATTCCCATTATCAGCGAAAGCTACCCTTAGCCAATTTATGAAATATTGAAACGGATCAACTTCCCACTCATATTGCCTAGTCGTAATAGGATTTTCTTCTAAACAGAGTCCCCGGATTTTGACAGGACAGGGGATGACTGATTATAAAGAAGTTTGAGATATAGGAGTTACTTAGTCTAGTTTCAAAGTACGGATTGAGTTTCCAAGCTTTAATGATTATAAGGAGGCTGATCCTTTGTTATGAACCCATGGTCATCCCAGGAACAAGTCGTAGTTTAAATCCTTTTTTATGATGTAAAATTTTGTGTCTGCTTCAGCATCTCCTATCCTTATCTTCACGGTGACATATCTGTAAGTCTCTTTGAGTTTCCCTTCAGAATTTTTAATCGGGATTTGATTGTTAATCATGATAACGTTAGTATCCATGCTGGAATCAACCAACGTTCTTTTAAACTATGTGCTTCCAAGGTAGGAAGTTGTTAGGAGTTCATAGCCACATTTCTCATCGTTCGTGTCGACCATGTCCTTAAGGGGAAGCTTGACTCGAGTATGAGTATCTTATGTAAAGAGTAGCCGTTTTCCATTCATAACATGATCCAAAGCAGTAAATATACCCTCGCATTGTCCTTTTGAGAGGTAAAGAAGCTCACATATGTTTTCCATCAGAGATTGAGTTGTCTGGTTGGTTGATTTCCCAGAGAGAGTGAAGTTTCTAATAAGAAAGGGATTTTGGTAGACTCATTCAGCTCTAATTGTGATTCTCTCGATTCTATTTCTTTTTTAGGATGCGCTTCAGATTATTCCATTCACTGGTTGGGTGATTGACATACCGATGATAATAACAGTATTTTGGATCTGTCATCTGTTAGGCTATATGAAGTTATCGTATGGGTGGTAACTGGATGGTGTCGTATCTTACCCAAGATTTGAGTAGTTCGAGCATTTCTTATATTAAAACTGGAAAATCTGGGAACATTGTATTTGACTTCACATCTTGCTCATGTTGCCGCTGCAGTTGCTGCTGTTGTTTTCGTGGAGCTTTGGTTGTGTCTTGAAACGGGATCAATCTCCAAGATGGCGCTGGTGTCGAGGACGGATCGGAAGGAAAGTGTTTGGTCTCTGACTCTGGTTGACATGGAGTTTTCCTCTTGGATCCCTCGCTACTGATGACACCAATTGATGGATGGATGACATAATGCTTGTTGACTAATCGTCATTTTACTCTATTATCCCTACGACTTTCCTCCTTTGCAGACCTTGTTCTCTCCAATAGGGCAGGAGCAGTTGTCGCCGACCTCTTTGCAGTTTCATGTAACTTGGAGAAAGTATAGAAACGTTAATTTTCTAGAAGAGCACGATAGACGGGAATCATACTATTGATACATAGTTCCACCAATTGATGTTCAGTTACATTCGGGCCGTGACAATCCAATGCTTGAATCCTTAATCTTCTTACATAAACATTGGGGTTCTCATTATTCCTTTTAAAACATCCTTTCTAGATCTGACAGGGTGGACAAAGAAGTATTTCTTATAGAAAGCATTTATCATTTCTACCCAACTGGAAATATGTTTGGAGCAATGTTGTTGTACCATGTGTAACTTTTTCCAGTGATGGACTTTGAAAATTCTTTGAGCCTTAGCAATGATTCTATTTGTGATCTCCGAGCGATTCCAAAAATCGAGAGACATGTTCACCAGTGTTCCCCGTTCCATCATATAACGAAAAAGCTGGAGAGGAGTAACCTCTTGGTAGTGGGATTCTCTGAATTTGAGGCGGGTAAGGAGACTGATGCTGATGAAGCGGGGATGAGTTTTCTTTACCATGATTCCGTAGGAGTCTCTCTAGATATTCACAGGTAACGAAGTTGGATTATTGGTTCCTCTGCAGTGGCCGGTCAGTGATAATATGAACTTCACTGTCCCGTTAATTCATTGACGTCCCAGCGTCAGTGTCCGCTGTAAGTATGGTCCTGGTTTGCTCTGTCAGGCAATGGCGTTATTTTGCGGAGAGTTGCTCCGTTAAGGTTTTGAGACAAGCTAGTACCATTTTCCGAGTGGTAAGTCATATCTATTTGTGTTCTGGCAAGAACCTCTTGTCTCTGCATCAAATAAACAATGTTTAGCGACGTTTGAGCATTTCTAGCATTTTCAGTAGTCGTGTCACCAGGAGAAGTGTGGTAGTTGCATCAGTAGCAACATTGGTATGATGATGAATGATTAGGAGTAGTTTCAGAACCGCCACCACTAGCGTTAGTAGAATTGACATTAGAAATTGCAACCACTCCAGAACTAAGATCCACCATTTTGAATGACTAAAAAAATGGCGTTTATAATTGAGAGGTTGATCTCACATTGTGATCGCCAATTTTTTTGAGGTGAAAACAAATGTTCTGCGAAATGGTACTTTCTCGTCCTTATTCGATCTCAAAAGTGGAGAAGATTGGGTAGGTCTTAGGGGAGGGAAGCAGAGAAGGTTGAGAAAATCTCAAGGTGATGAGTAATTGCAGTGTGTAATGAAGAATGTTTTATCTCTGTGATAAATCTCTTTTTTGTCTTGTCTCTTCGTTTTTAGTTCTTGTTTCGAATAGTTGAAGCCATCTATTTATAGTTTAGAGGAGACACGCTGATTTCTTGTAAGTGGTGGAAGTTACAGAAGAAGTGGAAGAGCAAATATTGTGGAGATTATAGTGGATTCATGTCCGAAAAATAGGGAGCACTTGTATGACCACTACTCCTCGTGCTCTTAACTGCTTTGTTACTTTCCCACTACTTGTTACCTTCTTATTCATGGACGTGTTGCTACAACGCACGTTTGTCGTAGACCGCCAGGAAAATACCCCAATGAGAATCCCACATGTGTTGTATTTGATATCTCTTGGAAATAGTGGAGTCATGGACTACCACTTTGTTTTAAGTCAAGTCAGTAGCTTGCTAAATCAGTAAGGCAAGTTGTGGAACTCACTACATTGGTAATCAGACTGATTTCTGTAGAGTCTAATAAGTTTAGTGGCCATGTACTAGCTTAGAAATAACATGGCATAATTTGAATAGCCAAATATCATCTTGGAAGTGACCTGGCGTAAATCTGGAAGTGTTTGAAGCCAAGATTGCGCGAAAGTTTAAAAGACCAGTTGCGACGTATTTTCATAAACTTGTTCAAAAGGCTTGTTGAATCAACCATATAGGGTTGGCGTTGGAATTAGGCCAGTGCAAAGTAATGAAGCATCCCTGGGGCACGTCTTAGGAGTAAGCTGGCGTTGGCGTTGGCGCTGGCACTAGGACAGCGCCTAAGAAGCTAGTAACGTGTCTTAAGAGTAGGTTGGCGCTGGCTAGCCAGCGCTATTAACTTGTGGCACGTTTCTGGGGAACATCTCGCTCGAGCTAGCCTGCACCATTTTGCGAAGTTCTGGGCATTGCTTTTTGATGGTAGCGCGTTTTGGAGAAATGGCGTATAATTTGTGACACGTCCTTGAGTAAACTGCTAAAGTGGCATATTTTAGGGTCAGGACGGCGAATTATGATGTGTTATTTGCGAACACGACATTAAGCTGAAAATTTAAGGATCAAGCATTAGTTATTCCCAGATTTGATAGATGTTATCGGAGCATCGATGCCATTCGAGACGAGTTCAAGGAATTCAGTTGTGGAATTTATACGACTTGAGACTGCTTTGAATGACATAAATATTGTGAGTATTATAGAAACTACAGGATCAGTTTAGGATGCATGTAGTTATTTGTAGAAACTGTATTCTAAATTCTCTTGTGGAATATAAGTAGAGATATAATATTTCATTATTTGATATAAAGTCAGAGATTTGCGTATAAGTATGTGCGTATACTTTTATGTTCCTGCTGTTAGGCAAAGAGAGATTTTACAATTATAGCCCTTATTAAAAACTCACTATCTAGAGAATGTTAAAAAATGCTACTGGAGAAAGGGAGGGATTAGGAAAATCAACACCACTTCTTATTGGAAACAACCCGTTCTTACTCCTCCCTTGGAGCACCACTTTCCCCGATTGTCGTTCACAGCCGTAATATAAAATTTCCCAACCCTAAACTGATTTTCCCAGCCGTAAGAGACACTGAGTTTCCAGTTTTTAAATCCATTGTTTTTTTCAATTTTCGAGCTTTGTTTTCTTGTCATACGTGTTGAACATGCCTTTCTTAATTTGTTTTAGGACCCGAAAGAGAGGGAAAAAGAGAAGATAGCAAGAAGTAACACCAAGAAATGACCCTACTACAACCCCTCTTCACAAGAAAAATTTGGGTGCAGACAAAAGGAATCCAGGTGCACTTGTTATTAATGAACCAAAAGAAGAAATAACTAAACGCCGACTTGTTCTTTCTCAAAAAAAATAACCTGAGATTATAAAAGAACATAGGGTTGAAACAAGTGTTCGTCCATTGATTGCTCCCTGCGATGCCAAATTGAAAAAAAAAAGAAAAAAATCCAGCTCCTCCTAAAGCATCTCAAGTCATTATCAATATTGTGTTTTTACCATATAAAGTGAATTGAAGACCTTGGGGTGAGCCAAGGGATGCGGCCTTCGTCTTATTTGGATACCAACATTCATGGGCGACAAGGTTCTTTCAGGCGTTAGTAATTATAATCTAATGTAATATAAATATAAAATTTTATACTTTCTATTATTATTAAGGTTTTTATAATTTTTTATGTAAGATCATACGGCAGTGGTCCCGAAACCCAAACACCAGAGGGCGAGTTTTTGGACATTGGATAGAGAGGGCGAAGGGGTGGTAGCCTTGGTATGGGCTTCAGGGTTATAGTCTAGAATATCCTCTGCGCAGAAGCAATATGATGTTCTTACTGTTTGATCCGTTAGGTAGAGGTATTTTTCTGGGACAACAAATTTTTATCTTTCGGCGGGTGAGATAGCTATAACTCCAGAAGATGCTCTTAAAATTATAAGTTTGTCTATGGATGGGAAATCCGTGTTTAAGGGTTTCAACAACTCTTGCATTTGAAGATATTTTTAAGTTGTCCGAAGAATGTCTTGGATGGCACAAGAATAAAGCCGAAGAAGAGCTTGAGATAGCAGCTGGAGAAAAGCCAAAGGTAGAGGGAGCTAGGATAAGACAAAAGGATGGTGAACTTTTAGCGTCTAAAATTGCAAAAAAGATAAATTTGAGCCGCCTGAGGGATAAGTTCAAGAGTTCTAAGGAGGGGGAGATGGATGAAGCAAGGGTTAGACATACAACTATAGCGTACTTGTTGTACGCAATTGGCACCATCATTTTCCCAATATTTTGTGTAAACAAGGTCAACATTGTTATCTACAGCTCTTGCAACATCTCAGTTTTGATCCACAATTGAACAAGGTAGCGCAGTACTTGTGGGGCACTGCCACCTTTTCTTTCTTACTTGAGAGTCTTGGTAAAGCTTCGAGGTGGAACACCACATAAATTGCGGGGAATGTTGGCCTCTATAGGTAATTTTTTTTTATACTTCCAATGTTTGTTCAAATTTTATATTGATTTGTGTTTAATATAATTTTCTTTTGCACATTCATGGGCTTACAACCATTTTCCTACCTTGAGGACGCCAACAGAGGATAAAAATTGGCGTTCCACTAGTCCTACAAGAAGCAGATTTCCCTTCCCAGGAAATCAACAGAAGGACAAGGATTCTAGGATGACTGATATGAGGGGTCAATTGGATACTTTGACAATTGAGAGTGTGGTGTTTTACCCGTACATGAACCTCGATGAAGCTGGAAATGATGCTCGTGAATATACAAATGTGGTGACCTACAATGGACTACTTTATCATCCAACATGGTACGTCATTTACAACCCCCGTATAACTCTTTGCCTTGGATTTGTTCAGAAAATTGTTCCTGATGCATGCTTTCAAGTGGAAAAAACACGCTCTAGCCTTTCAATTAATAATGTGAGATTAGTTTATAACCCAGTTACACCGGTCAATAATTGGAACGGTCGTATTGAATCCCTCTAGAAAATAGATATGACTAGGTTGAATGCCTTTCATGGAACAAAACCAGCCAAGGTTAATTACTTGACTTGGTTAAACAAATTTGGTCATCCTTACGTGATAGATATGGATCCGGAAGCGATACCATGTTTCAACAACAATGTGGATCATCCAATTTACTCGAAGGGGTCAAGTTTTTGGAAGGAGAGATATATTATGATGGTACTATACCATTTCATTTCTTATAGTATTAGTTTTTCAAATTTTATATAAATATTTAAAGTTTGGACACTTTGATATGAAAATAGGTCGAGCGAGTTAAGTGGTTGGCGAAGGACATGAACGGTTGTATTATTGAGGGTTGGGGAACAAAGACGGCTTCGAGGTAAGATTGAACGTTTACCTGACCCCGGACAAGCTCTTTATCGGTACAACAATGACAAAGAAACTAGGGGTTTCAAGAGAGATAAGTATGCATCCTTTATCTATGAAATAACTACTCACACTGGTTCTTCATCTA
Source organism: Papaver californicum (assembly GCA_023531435.1). Classification (NCBI taxonomy): domain Eukaryota; kingdom Viridiplantae; phylum Streptophyta; class Magnoliopsida; order Ranunculales; family Papaveraceae; genus Papaver; species Papaver californicum. Next base: position 13,667,965 of record JAJJMC010014687.1, on the reverse strand, counting down.
GCGGAGGTTCAAATGATGATATTGTTCAAGATCAAGCTCAAGGTAAAAAAAAAGGTCAAGGTCAAAGTAGAGGTCGAGGTATGGATGTTTAGTACTTTCAATTTAGCTATGGTTGAATTTATGGATAAATGGAGTTAAATGATACATTTCTTTAGTTATGGATATGAATTTAGCTTGAACGGATGATTATTTCATTATGTCATTCCAAATAAAATGAAAAATATCATAGAATTTTGTAAAAAATGGAAATTCAGGATCACTTACCGCTAGGTCGAGTACTTGAAAACCTTACTGTAAGTCAACAATTTATAAAATTCTACCAAGTTTATGGCTAGCTTCAGTTTCAAAGCTAACTGTAAGCAACCCTGAGTTGTACCTACGGTTAAGAAACCTAGCCGTATATTTACCATTCCTAACATTTATGTCAGTTTTACGGTTGGAAAAATTACAAAATCCAACCGTAAGTACCAAAGGTCTTGTTTACAGTTGGGTTGATAACCTAACCTAACCGTAAGTGACCCTTAGTTTTTTCCTACGGATAGGTTTGTACACCAACTTAACCGTAACTACCCATGGGGCATGTTTGCTAGGTCATAATACTCAATTCCTAGCCGAAGAGAATTTAAATTTTCTGTTACTGTTATATTTTCCAATGCCCAACTGCACAATTACTACCACTTGGAAAAACATAGTATCGAACTGAGTTTCAATTACCAATTGAGTTTCTTTCCATTGTAACAAGGGTTGCAGTTGCTTGTTCTGTGGGGTGTATGTGATTTGCTACTAGCTGAGTTAAGAAGAATACCCACCTTAATCACATCAAGTAAACACTAACTATTTCGTGTGATATTAGACCGCTGAATATAATGCACTACTATATTTCAAATTGAATTATTTTAAATTTCTGGACTTGACTTAACTGGTTCACAACCAATAGTTACCTTAAAAGTTGGAAATATGTATTAAAAATTGCATGTTGTGTATTGTCAAACTTTTGGTGGTTGATTATTAGTATGTTAGACTATGTGTCTCATATTTTATAAACAGTAAATGATGTCGATGTAAAATTTAACTCTTAGTTGTGTACAGTATTCGTAAACTATTATAATGAAACCTATTATTAGGGTAGTGATATCATTAATTGCATACGAAGCTATTAAGACATTAATATGCACTGATATGGTAAAAGTGTCAAGGGTATTAAATCAGGACCCAAACCCGCATAGAAGAAGTATGGGTATGACATAAGACAACTAATTATTTAGTTTTATCTTAGAAAAAGTATGCTTTAGAATTGCTACCTAAGGCCGTTATGCTCCTATTCAAGATGGTATTTTCCTTGATGATCCATGGGATACCGAATGTTAGTTGGTGGCTTACAATATTTGACACTTTATAAGACCTGACATTTAATTTGGTGTGAACTATGTTTCATAATTAAGGCATGCACCTATGAATGCAAATTTTTTTTTGGTTTAAAGGATATTAAAATACTTAAAAGATACAATTAGTTTAGATATTTCCTTAGGAGCTGATGGTATTCATTCTATCAAAACTTATAATAACTCTGACTGGGATGGATGCCTTGACACAAGAAGATCTACCTCTGGATATGCAGTGTTTATGGGTTGTACTTTGCTATTTTAGGTCATCCAAGAAACAACCCACTATGTCTAGATTTTTTGTTGTGGGAGAATATAAATGTTAATCTACTACAACTTCAGTAGCGCTAATATATGGTTGACGGGTTACATATTGTTTTGCAGCATCCAATTTAAATGTTATGTGACAACACTAGTGTTATATGTTTGGCATCTAACCATATCTTACATGCATGACCAAACATATAAAGGTTGATTTTTATGTTATAAGGGAGTTGACGGAAAGTGGATTTCTACAAGTTCTCCATGTCAAGTCTTAAGCTCAATTGGTAGATCTCTTTACTAAGATTATGCTATCCTACTATTTTTTTCCTCTAACTCGGTTTATAGTTTTTTCTATTGCTGCTTAAGATTCCACATTAATTGCAAGCTCTTCTGATTGTTGTTGAGTTGATCCTTGTGTTTATTTTTGTTTGTTGTTTGGGAGAAGTGGGGTTTCCTTTTTGTTTTTTCAAGATGACGGTTGTTTTGTGTCATCCTTATCAATTTGAGGGGGTGTATTGAGTATAAGCTAATTATTCTCACTATTTTGAAGATTTCATGGATTTTGCATGAATTGGAATATCATAAGGATTGCTTTAAGAAAATCGTCAAATCGTTATTTATATCTTGGTGTTTTCAGGGAGGGACAGACACATACAGAGACTAGTATAGCCTATTTGTTTTTAAATCTCGATGTAAATCAGGTTAAGGTTTTACAATAATTAGTCTTTTATGGGGGGGCAAATTTAGATGCTATGATTGGTATTTTTAGGTAAATATTGGAGAAGATTTTATTCAAAAAAAAGAATTTTTTGTTCCTTTGTTTGGCTCCCTTTATTGTTGTCATCTCATTTAGTTTTTTTTAGCTCCTGAGATACAAAATTTTAATTTGACCAATTATTGTTGGTTTTTATTTTCTTTTACTTTACTATTATCTTCTTATATTGCTCTGTTTAGCCTCTGAGAGTCAAAATTTTAAATTTATCGATTGTTATTGCTTTCTATATTTATTTTTGGTAGTTCGTAAAAATCCCTTTAGTTTTCATAAATAAATTCTTAGATAGAAAATATTCAGTTATTTCATTTTATTTTTTCTTGTCATCAGAAAACGATTTTTTTTTTTTTTTAACAAACTTACTTATAAAACTTTGTAATATCTTTTGCCGAGTTGAATGAAATTATAATATGAAAATCGTAGATAGGGACGGAGCCACAGGTGAGGAGGATGGGTCCCTAGATCCAAACAAATTTTCTTTTTTCTTTTATTAATAGTCAAGTTGTGACATATAGCTGTTACTAAACTGTTTATCATTAAATTAAATTACATAACCTTGTGACAATAATAACTGTTACTAATTATTTTTTAACAAATATAAGTGTAAATTTGTAATTTCAAAATCAATAACCAATTTTTGGATACTATCCGCTTATATTAATATGCCATATCGTCACTTGTCGTAGATATGACATGATTTTCATGGTAATCTTATTATTATAGTAATTAACTAGTGCATGTCGGAGTCTTATAAGCAACCATAAGTCTCACGTCAGCCAATCAACCTCTCCGTGTCCTTTTTCTTTTTAAAAAAGCATAAAAATACTCTCTATGTCCTTAAATAGTGTTAGTTGGTATAATTGTCGTTAGGGATTTGATTCGATCAAAACCAATAGGATTAGTCTCACATGGAATAAACGGAATCTAGGTGAAGGTTAATAAATCGTTGAATCTCCTAACATAGCACCGAGGACTTTTAGATAAAAATTTCACACCTAAGGCCAAAAGGTGGTGAAAGTGGGGACAATAACGGTACTATGTGGCGTCCGTGGGATCTCTTCAATTGGTATCAGAGCTAGGACCACTAAAGAGACCGAATGGTTATGAATGTCAACCCTAACGGATGTGGTGTACAAGATGGAGTTAATACCGTAAGTGGAGCGGAACATTAACTCAGGTGGAGCAAGGCAAGCCAAGATGGAGCTATGGCTCATGGTGGAGTTAGGTCACACCCTCTCTAACTCATGGAGCAAGCTAGAAAATGAGGTTAGAGCGGAAGCTAAACTCATGTGGGGCATGCAAAGGCTCAAAGGCGCATATGACCGTAACTAAATTCGACGGTAGCATACGGACGATGATCATTTACAGTTCGATTGAGTTGGCATGCAATACACCTGGAATGGTGTTAATCAATGTGGAGTTATGAACATAAGGAGCAACGTGTACCTCAAGATATTGCATAACGGGGGATTGTATGATGACAGTTGGTAAGATGGCTTTGGATCTCGCCAAGGTGGAGATTGTTAGGGATTTGACTCGACCAAAATTAATAGAATTAGTCTCATATGGAATAAACAGAGTTCTAGATAAAGGCTAATAAGTTATGGAATCTTCTAACATAACAACGAGGCTTTTTAGATAAAAATCTCACACCTACGATCAAAAGATGATGAAAATAGAGATCACATCGATATTATATTACGTCAGTATGATCTTTAATTATAATGACCCACCTTTTATTAAAATCGTCGAGTGTATAAAAATAAAATAAAAATTTATCACCTCATTCATTTCCCTATGGAACGTTGAGACGTTAAATTTATAAATATCTGTTACGTCAAAACTCAGATGAAAATCAATGACACAGGTCAACAAAAATAAAATAAAAAAATAAATCAAACTAGTGATCAGATTAAGCTGTAATGGAGCTGAAGTCATGAACATACGAATCCACTAAATATGGTTTACCTCATCTGTAATGCAGCTGAAGTCACAAACGTGTGAATCCACTAAACATGATTAATACTAACACAAATGTCTACTTCAAAGAACCATACAATACTGCGTTGTTTCTTATAATTGGGATGAAATGAAACTAGTGATCAGACCTAAATTTTAGTGTAGCTGAAGTCACAAACATGTGAATCCACTAAAAAAGATCTATACGAACAAAAATGTCTACTTCAATGAACTATAATGCTGCACTATTTTTATCTCATATCTCTCTCATGAGATTAGAATGGCAACAAAATGTGGCACGTATATTTAAGCTCATTTTTAGGATCATCCAAAGAAACTCTTTGATATTAAACTTTGTAGAATTGAATTAATAATTATATCTTTCTTGCACTTTATTATCTTCGATCTTATAGTTTTTAAGTTTCTCTAGAGGTGTTTTAGCAATATGATTCAAATCAAAACCCATTGGCTGATGCCTGATGGAAACATTTAGTCTGTGAACTCCTTACCCAATGAGGAAAAGATCCGTCCATTAGATTAGGTGGAAAGTCTGTTAAATCCCGGGTGATACCAAGGTGGCGGAGGAGGATTTCTACCTAAAATCATCCCAATGGGGGCAAACGGACAATCCCAGTGGACTGTTCAAATGGCATATTTGCTAATTTTAAGTCATTATAAAATGGGAGATTTGGCAAAATGGTTAAGCGGTCATCACCATGCTGAAATTGTTATCGCCATGAAGTGAGTTTAGAAACAGGACCACACACATATACTGTAGCAGTGGTACAGAATGGTGAAGTATTGTATTGGGAATGATGAATATTCATCACAATGAGGCATCTTTTCCAATGCATGAATGGGTAAAAGGGTTAGATATCTCGTACCACAGCTAAATCACATCAACCGAGCAAAAGCCGAAATCATATAATGCATAACCTGTCCTTTGCTCTAATTCTAGAGTTGTTAATGTTTTTAAAATTTCAAGTTTGCTTAGGTTACTATCTCTTTGAATTTTTATTGCTCGCATGATCTTAGCCAATTTTGTTTTAAATTATCCTTGTAACGATCATAGTAAATGTGCTGTTAACGATGTGTTCTTGGGGATGTCATCTGTTAGTAATGTGTTTTGCCTTATTTTTCTTATTAAAAAGACAAAAAGAAAATGAAAAGAAATAGCTAAATCATATCATACCTCGAATATTTATGAGCTTAATTAATTCGAAGTAGAGTATACGTGACAGCAGTTGTAAATTAATGGTGCACACATTATAATAAGATAGAATGTGGGAACTTTTATGTTTTGGATCACTTACAAGCGGTAGTTGCATGATCATGTCATGTAGATAAAGAAGATGATCCACCATTTAGGATTGATCTGAGTGCCTGTAGGTGTAGGCCAAGTCACCAAGAGATAAAATCATATCCAATCCGACAATAATAGATGCGTTGTCTTGGTGAGACCAGAAATACTTGAAGGAATCGTTAAGAGCATTATCGTATTTCAACAAGATCAGATCCCTAATTTAATGGAGTTGCAAGGCGGTGCATGATTTACATAAAAATTCAGATTCATGATTTTTCTACGAGTCTTGTGCTTATACCATGTAGTTTGGTATATGGTTCCAAATGTTCCAGTCCAATAATTCTATTCGGTATTTGGTTTTTGGATAAAAAATATGGAAGGATAATTACAACTCAATCAATAATTATCTTTTTACACCATTTAACTAGGTATATATTAAACATGAAGGTTAAAGATCCTTAGAAAAAAAAAGGAATCAATTATCGGAAAGATCAGGTAAATATTTAAACCTGAAAGTTACTAATCCCTAGAAAAAGAGGGAATCAGTTATTGTGAAGACCAGATAAATATTCAAACCTAGAAGGTACAGATCCCTAAAAAAAGGGAATTGGTTTGGACCAGGATGAATCTACAGAGCATTTGGTCCAGATGCATAGTCAAAATGTATCCAGATAAATACTGGACTGGATACAATTCATCTATGACATACAAATAGAGGTACAAATCCAAATGGAAAGGTACACATTTCTAATCCTTCTTCCCCCATAAAAACCTTCAGTAAACTCTTACTCATTGAGGCATCAGAGTGTCCTTGCAGGTACCCCCTCCTTCATTCATCAACAATTCCAAGAGAGGTAAAATCATTGAAGAGCAGAGATGGATCTCTTCATCATCAAAAACGCATCTCGAGGATTATTGTGAATCATCTAACGGTCCATATTTCATCCATCAAGAACAAATCTTAATTCATCCGACGGTTAAGATTTCATCTTTCAATACAAATCTCGAGGAGTGTTGTAGGAATATTTTTGCTAGAATATCCTTTGGCGCCCACTGTGGGAAGAAAAGGAATCATAAAGAAAATCAAGATTCGTGGCTACATCACAAGCAAGTCGGAGTGATGTGAACGACTATGTGGATGCAAGAGTACGAGGAACTCGAAGTGATGTAGGTCAACCACTTCGAGAAGGAGTTGAAATATCACCTGCGACAATGACACCAGGGTGTACATATGAGAGAACTCATATCCCCCAGGTATAAGTAGGGGAAATCCTTGAGTACGCATTACACCTTCTCATTTAAATGAAGGTACCAGTATGAACATATCCTCAAATCATGGATTAGCATTAAACAAACATATTAAACCCGCGTCCAAACTTCCTTGTCAATAGAGTCTTTCGTTTACCCTCACGTATTGAACAAGTGGATAGGACCGGAGCAACACTTATAGATCTTACTCTGTGCGGAATGTTGCAAGAGTTGGAGAAGGAAAATAGACTACTAAGGGCCTCACTGGATAAGAGGCTGCAAAAGGGTAATACCTAGCACTCTGAAAGTATCACTCCACACTGGCGTGCATAAATTTCATATGAGAGTTTGCGGGCACTACATGTGTAGAATGGTCACCATAGGAGACATGTATCGTATCAAAGGCAAAAGGTTAAAGAGATAATGTTGCAAGGGAAATCGACGGCCGAATGACCGCTACGAAAGTCATCGCATCATCGAGGAATCGGAACACGATCAGGACCTAGCCACTGGAAAAAAAACAGGCAAAAGCGACAGGAATACCTCGATGAGCGGAAGCGAAATGAGTACCTCGACGAACGAAAGCGGAGGAGTATCATGATGAAAACCAACGTTCAAATAAACACAAACAAGAGAAAGCAAAAGCGACACAAAACAAAGGTCGTCGTTCATAAGTGTCGCCTGCAAATGGAGCCAATCACCTCGGATGGATTACATGGGAGTAATCTTCAATTTATTCTTCCATGACTCCAGTCTTCCATTAATGGATAAAAAAAATACACACATGAACCACACACGTGTGAGGATAGCAGTTGTCAACAATGACACGCCTAGCGACATCAACATCAACTTTTAGCGTCAGTTGCAGTAAAATCAGCGTGACCATGCTCAGTTAGCCTAGCATCGTGTCTATTTAACAATCTCAAGTTATATATTCGCAGTAAATAAGTGGAAAGTATCACCAACATATCACTATGCCAATTCCATCGTTACCTGCTCGCCCCATAACTGAGCTTTCCTAGACACGCCCGTGGTCTATCAATCAAACTCAAGACTTCCCCAACAATCAAACTCGATATACCCAACTTTCCAAGTCGTCGGTTTAATCCGTAATTCAGCTCGTTGATCCAACTATTTATCCATCTCGTTGATCCAATCAACAATTTGTTCTTTTTGATCAATCCAAGTGCAAACTTGTACGAGTTTAAAACAATTGGACCTATACACCATTGTGAGTTTTACTTAGAATAGTCGAACAACTGGGGCGTTTGGGGAAGACCGTACATGATAGATAATCTTGCATGATGGAAGTTATATTGAGTGGGGAGCAGCAAAATGGAGCCCAAAACTTGGAATTCCATCAACTAGGATCAATAATTCACAATTGACTACGTGATGTATATTTTCGATGTTGGCTCCAATCGCGCCTCATAAGATAAGCCTAAACGATTGTTCAATTTATTTACAATATTCGTATTTTCTAGTCCTATAAAGAATGCACAATTCATAAATAAATGCATGATCCACACATTTCGATACTAGCTAGCCAGAGTCGTTAAAAACTTCAGGCATACTAGCCAGAGCTGTTAAAAAATAAATCTCACATAGCTAGCACTGATCCCAACTTGGATTTGATTAGAGGAAATATTTCAAAAATATGCCTTACACGATCTTAGTCAATAATTGACCAAATTTAAGAGCAATCTAAACCGGTTTAGCGCAGGCTAAGGAATAACAAGAACCTTGTTTCATAGGAAATGGAACCCCATCACAAAGCAGTGAGAACCAAACCAACTTGACTTTGATTAGAGGAAATATTTAAAAAAATATATATTCCTTGCATGGTCTTAGTCAATACTTGTGCATATTTGCTAGCAAGCTAAATCCAAACTGGTGTAGTGCAGGCTCAAGAACAGCAAGGACCTTGTTCCATGGGCAATGAAACCTCATTATCAGGGGAACGAGAGTTCATAGTGAAAATCCACACAACCGGGCTTAAGATTTTATAAAATAAATTAAAAAAAAAGCATTACTATTTCAAGCTTGACAAATTTTTAAAGAAGAAACGACTTCCGAATATAGACTCCAAAGGAACAAAGAAGAATGGGTAAACAAACTACTACTTCAAAAGCAAAAATAAAATATATTCATCTTCATGAATGATACTCCTCTACATTATCTCGAAGGTCATCAAATATTTAAGAGTTATTTCAGACATAAGGCAGGCAATTTCACGATCCCTATTGGCAAGGGCAACTCGAATCACCCTATCCTGGTCAGTTGTGGAAGATTTTTGCATCTAATTTACGCGAAATCAATTGACGCCAACAAACGGAACGTGTTCTGGAAACAAATACCTACAATTTCTGTTTGGTCAGTAATGTGAGAATACGCCAAGCGACCCCTTGATAAGAGGCATCCCTCGGCTAAACCTTTAGCAACATCGGAGTCAAAGATATCCGACTCATATTCTTTATTTGGGACGCCATTTTGTTTCACAGGCGTCGCCATAAAATCCGGACGCACATCAGGAGCCACCCAGTCAAAGATTTCTTTCATAGATTTCTTACACGGTAAACGGAGAGTATATGTTGGCGAGCCAGGCATTATCAAAAGACCAGTTGAACCAGCTGGAGTGTTCAGGACAGTTCCTTTAAAATATGGAAATAGGTTCACGGTTATCACTGACATTCGGGGTGCTCTCTTCAAAATCACCTTACACCTATTTTCGTTAGGGGCGCTTAATGAGTTGGTGATAGAAACATTTTTGTGTCTAATTTGTTCTTACGTATCTATTTTGTTAATGCTCTATTTGGTACTTATTGTATTATTGTATGTGCTTGTATGTATTTTTGAGAAATAAACATTTGTGGAAAAAATGCCTTGAAAAGTGATAAAGGCACCCAACAACTTGATAAAGGCACCCAACCTAATTAGTTTAAAAACTGAAAAAATGGAGGGAAGTTTCATTACACGTGAAAAGTGTATCTGATTTGAGTTGGACCAAAGTTTAAGGGATTAGAAAGAGGTTTTCGACATATCAAAATGAAGAACTAATCAAAATATGTTGAAACACATCATTATGAGTGTTTCATACCGTAAAAAATGGTGGGAAGTCCATAGCATGGCCGGAAAAGAAAATTCTTCTCTTTAAGGAAAGTCTGTTAGGGTTTTGTGAGCCTATTTAAAGGAAAGAGAATGAAGGAAAAATTAGACAGAAGGGAGGGGAGAAAACCCCCGAAGTTCCAACAAAAAAAAAAGAGATTCCTTCGAGATAAGAGGGCTCTGTTTTATACAAAAAGGTTGTATCAAGTCTAGAAAAGATTGAGAGAGGTTGGGTCAAGCTCAGGAAGCTAAACAGAAGAAGAAAAATTATCACAGGAAAAGTTCTTTGTTGCTGCTGCTGAAGAACACAAAAAATAAAGAAAAAGCAACGGTTTCTTCAACCATTCGGCAACGTTTATCTTCAGCTTTGCAACGTTTATCTTCAGCTGTGAAGGTTTTTTCAACCCATCAGCAACGTTTATCTTCGCTTTCCAACATTTATCTTCAAGCTCCATTGCAACAGTTAATCTGTAACGCCCCCAAAACGTTGCAGATTTCCTGTTTTATTATTTTCAGCTTCTTTTCTACTTCTCAAGCACTTTTGAGCCATGTACCAATTTTTGAGAGTTTTTGAGCATGATGAGCTAAACCCAACCACTGCGACAATGAGAAAGCCATATTTCATGAATGAATGTTAACTAGTTTAGATTCTTAATGACTTGTGTATTGATTTATGATTCTTCTTAATTAGTTGTGATTTTGTTTGATGGTGTATGCTGGGACTTAAGAGGTTTTGATGCGCCATGCTTGTGATTTACAGTTAATGTTTTATAAATCTACTTTTGACAAAGAAACGGAGTCAATAAAAGAGCTATAATTGTTAAAGAATCATTGTAGAAATCATTCAGAAGTGATTTTGGTGGAATCCTGAGTTCCAGTTCTTCCCAATACTGTTAAAATCTTTTACTTATTTTCTAGTTTAATTAAAAATTAGGTCTAAAACGAATCTTCACAAGTTTCAGCGAACGAACTATTTTTACCACTTTTCTAAAACGATCAAGTTTTTGGAGCCGCTGCCGGGGACTTGTTTTTAGATTTGTTTTTAGTTTTTTTTTAGGTTAGTTAGTTTAATTAGATTTTTATTTTTATTTGTTCTGTTTTACGTTTTTGGGTATTTTTGTTTTGTATTTCAGGTTTTGGATCAAAAAGAAATTGGAGCCAAAGATTATATATATTGATTAAAGACTTGGAGTCAAATATAAACTTAAAAGAAGGGAAAAAGAAGACAATTTTTTTTTAGTTAGTTCTAATTTTATTTACATTTTAGGGTTTTATTAAAAATTTATAGAAAATTGTATTAGGAAATCTTTTATTATTTTTAAAAATTTTCTTTTATTTTTGGACTTTTTCTTTGGACTTTATTTTTTTGGGACTTTGGACTTTATTATTTTTAAACCCTAAGGAAGGGTAATTAAATATAAACTGCACAGGGAAGGACGAAAATTACGATATTGTCTCTGCCCCTCGGGTTCGTACACTGATATAGGAGTCGGTGGCCTAAGTCGACTTTAACGTTCATCGTCCATCTGGAACGGGAGTAAGACTCTAACCACCCATGAATCCCCTGTCAGTGGGTTTTCGGTATTCCTTCATAATGCATATATGTTGAGGACTGAATACGGATTTACTTTTCTAGTAAAGGGCAAGAACTGGCCATATAAGACAGGGACTCGGATTTCATTGTTTCCTTCTTGCCCGCTTTAGGAACACGTTACCAAACGCGAATGTAAGCATTAAAATTTGAATAGAAAGAGACCGATAGGGTAACAAGCTTATTGGAAAATCATTCAAAAAGAATGTATTGGTTACTCTGTTAGCATAACTCAAAGTTCAGGAAGATTATTTTAAGTAGATTCGAGCCGCCTTGTAACCCAAGAAAACGTTGCCAAAGAAGCAGGGTTATCAAAGCTCCTTAGAGCTTATCATGTTTCTATTCGACTTAATCTAATTATGATTGTTCTAAGAGATTTGCTAAAATTGTAACTAGTTGCCTTTTGGAAGAATAGAAGATGGTCTAGAAACAATCTAAGTGGAGCCATCATGTTTTTTGTTTGCTAGATTCAGTAGGTTTAATTTGGTTGAGTTGGCCTTGTTTGTGTCAGAAAATATATTAGGAAGTTTTTGTCAGAAAATGTTGAACTGGTATTATGAGGACCAATACAATGAATATCCGACTGAATTTCAAAATAGACATTATCTGTACATCAACATGGTGTGGATAGTATTCGGGACCACCATCAACCTTTTGGAGGTTATTTCTCATACCAGGGTGATCCCAATTACTATTCATATACACACCCGTCATATGAACATGAAAATGAACAAAATTCGAGTTCTTTGTCTTGGAGGGATGCTTTAAAGCATGTGTGATCTAGTCTTTATAACGAAACTATTATGCCTCTAGAGGAATCATGGAAGCAGTTGCGATCTAGTACTCATCATGAACCTATTATGCCTCTAGAAGAATCACTGAAGAAGATATCTAAGATGACACATAGGTTTGAATTAAGTGTGAGAGGAACAAATAGTAGTCCAACTCTTTCTCTAGAAGAATCACATGAGTAGTTGCGATCTAGTACTCCTTATGATCCATTTGTTTCTCTGGAGAATTCCCTCAAGGAGTTGACTGAGAATACAAATAGGTTCTTATTAAGTTGTGGGGGAATAATTAGTATTCCAACTCTTTCTATAGACGAATCCCTCAAGAAGTTGACTGAGAATAAAATAGATTTGCATTAAGTATGAATGAAAGTCTTGCAAAGAATAATATTGCTCAAAATGATCTTAATTTACAATATAGTGCTACCCTTTATAATTGTTCACCTAGTCAAGAGTTCGAGGATAAAATTGGTAACACTACTTATTTATACGAGGTTCAAACATCTACATATTATTATGATGATGAGAATAGTATTGATGAAGAACTTGAAATATACAGGCAGGGTGATCAAGAAATTGTCACCCCAATTGTGCTTCATGATGATAGTGTTATTTCTGGTTCAAATCTAAATAATTTTAATGATTATTCACCTATTCAAAATGAAGAGGATTTGACTAGAGATACCACTGTTTTAGACGGTGTAGGATTTTCTTGTTTTGAAGCCGATAATGGTTTAGAGGAACGGGTTTATCCTGAGAATACTGTTTTAGAGTCCAACGATTTAGAAACAATAGTCTTAGATAACAAAGATAGACTGGTAAAGATTTTAAATATGAGTGAGGATGCACCACCTGATTATAACCTAGAAGAAGTAATTGACCATTTTTAGGAATCTGACGATCTAGAAATTAGGGAAATTATGACTAGTCTATCTAAAGACACTGAAAACTCTAAGTTTGGGGGTAATTATCATTCTCCATGTGCTTTAACTTTGACTCTTAGAAAGGTCCCTAACTTGGGACTTGAAATATGCACCTCTACCATTTTTCAAGATCATCTTCAAACTTGATTCCCTGAGCCTGTTGATGTCCAAAAAGAAGTTCAGTTGTTAGAAACCCATCCTATGGTCGATGTGGTTTCCCTATGAAATAATACCAAGATTGACTTTTTTTTCCCACCAAAATATTTTCTTCCATATGTGGGAACGTATGAATTTCTAATGTGTCAGTTATTAAGTTTTGAGACTAAGCCTAATTACTTTAGGGAATTAGCAATGACACATTTTCTTAAGAATGACTACCATTTTCATAGTAGTCAATTGTGTGAGGCGAATCTGATTGACTTTGAGGATCCACAATTATTCAGGTTATTATTATGTACTTCAAATTTATTAGTTGAGTTACTGCAGACTTTACAACCTGATCCTCCGGATCCTTCCTATGAGGAAATTCATCCTAAAGAGATTTATCTAGACCCTTTCATAGAGCCCGAACATGAACCTCAACTAGATATAATTGTCTTAAACAAGGCACTAGATAGGGATAAGGTTGTACTTTGTTTGTTCACTTTCTGGACCTGCTGTAGTTTCCTTATATTTGGATAGCGTTATGTTATTCAGTTGATCCACGGTTTTCCGGCTATTACTATAGGATTTTATGAGGTGACTAATTCTTTCTTAGTCCGGCTGAAGACTTTAAACTTAGCACTTCTTGGGAGGTAACCCATGCTCATCCGACACGGTAATATCTTTCCTTAACTCCTTTTCTTGAAGTGGTAATAGTTTCTCCTTGTTCATGTTTTTAATCTTCATCTTTAGAACATTGAGGACAATGTTAGATTTAAGTTTGGTAGTAAGGGAGAAACTTTTAAGTTGAAATATGAAACTCCAAAGTCTAGAAACTTGTGAACAATTCAGGATGACACTAACCATTCTAGGTAGATGGAAACTTAACTTTTTTCTATAGGAATTGTTGTGCACAGTTAAAAGGTCTATACATAAAAGGACAGAGTTCAGGTGTTAGAAAGAACATGATAGTTGTCACCATATCTCGGAGTCTATCTCGAACATATCACCTTCTGTTTTTATTTTTGCAATTTTGTATTTCTCTAAGTGATTTGGTAGAGAACCAATATCGAATTTTTATCGCCGCCAGGTTGGAGTAGAGTGTTTGATATTATTTATACTTTGATTTAAAAAAAATATGATATTGACACTTTGATAGCAATATGTGTGTGTTCTCCCTGTCTCCGTCGCCTAAGAAAGCGTGGAACGCAGGATCCATGAGAACTATCATGTAAGATGCTGATAAGGAGCATGCACTTGGATTCAATTTGATCCAATCATGTTGTCAGTATATTTAATAATATAAATAATTGTTTTATTTTCTATAAATCGATCGTTGGGACCCTTGTATATACCTGTTGAGTTGATATTGATATTAGTATTAAGACCAGTGGGAGCGTATCTCAATCCATTATGATTCATCCTGGCACTGACCTTCATACACATATGGGAAACACCATTCACCTTAGTCAACATGCACAAACTTCATCATCTTCATATCCATCTTCTAAATCTATCCATGTGATTGAACTTTGATAGATTCTAAGTATCGTGGTTGAACGACTATCCAAGTAGAGTTTTGAATTCTTGTATGAATTTTAGTACGCTGAGTGCAAACTCGTGTACATCAATTGGACTCATATAGGGTAATGATTACCATAGCCGAAGAATTTAGTATGCCAACTAAGTAGCTTGTTTAGTGTTTACCCTCAATCGTTCACAAGTAGCTAGGGTTTGGAGTAGAAGGTTTTATGGGTATACCTCTTGTAAACCCTCACAAGACTAAAACTCGTCTGATAGGGACACCTATGGGTTTAAAGGCTTGTTGCACACGCTAAGTGCAATCGCGATGCCTGCGAAAATGAGTTAGGATTGTTATTTTATTTTTAGATTATATTTTCTCGAGGATTAGCAAATAATAAGTTTGGGGTATTTTATAGACACATTTTTATGTCTAATTTGTCCTTAATTATCTATTTTGTTAATGCTCAATTTGGTATTTATTGTATTATTTCATGTGCTTGTAGGTACTTTTGAGAAATAAATATTTGTGGAAAAATTACCTTGAAAAGTGATAAAGGCATCCACGGGAATTATTAAAGGAACCTAGAAGCTTGATAAAGGCACCCAGCCTAATTAGTTTAAAAACTGAAAAATGACGGGAAGCTTCTTTACACGTGAAGAGTGTATCTGATTTGAGTTGGACCGAAGTTTAAGGGATTAAAAAGAGGTTTTCGACATATCAAAAGGAAAAACTAATCAAATTATGTTGAAACACGTCATTATGAGTGTTTCATACCGTAAAAAATGGTGGGAAATCCATATCATGGCCGGAAAAGAAATTTCTTCTTTTTTTCGGATTAAAACGAGTTTCAATTGGTTTTGGATAGAGATTGGAGTCCTGATCGACTAAGGAAAATTTATTAGGGTTTTCTGAGCCTATTTAAAGCATAGAGAAGGACGGAAAAATTAGACATATGGGAGGGGAGAAAACCCCCGAAGTTCCAGTTGAAAAAAAGAGAGATTCCCTCGAGATATGAGGGCTTTGTTGTATACAAAAAGGTTGTATCAAGTCCAGAAAAGATTGAGAGAGGTTGGGTCAAGCTCAGGAAGCTTAACATAAGAAGAAAAATCATCACATGAAAAGTTCTTTGTTGCTGCTGCTGAAGAACACAAAAAATAAAGAAAAGGCAACGGTTTTTTCAACCATTCGGCAACGTTTATCTTCAGCTTTGCAACGTTTATCTTCGGCTTTCCAACGTTTATCTTCAGCTGTAATGGTTTCTTCAATCCATCAACAACGTTTATTTTCGCTTTGCAACATTTATCTTCAAGCTTCATTGCAACAGTTAATCTGTAACGCCCAAAAACGTTGCAGATTTCCTGTTTTATTATTTTCAGCTTCTTTTCTTCTTCTCAAGCACTTTTGAGCCATGTACCAATCTTTTGAGAGTGTTTGAGCATGATGAGCTATACCGCAACCACAATACGAGCAGAAATCCTTCCATCATGCAGGCATCTATGGCTTCACCTCACAAGTGGGGACTTAAGTCGTTCTCTCATCGCAAACACAAAATCTCACTAAGTTTTGCGCCCGTGCAACCAGGACATCTTGTCTCAAAAACAAGAACAACAATAATTGTTGATCTAAAAGATTCATATATTATTCAAGAGACGTGCCAACATGTTATAACAGTCAGTGCAATAGCCTTACCACAGTGTAAAAAAAAAAACCTTGTCGTAACGCAAGGAAAAGCACATAGCTTGAAACTCGTTATATAATCATCAAGCCTCGTTCATATTCGACTACGGAAAACTCGGCCTACAACACCAAGTGCAACCTTGTTCACACGTAGACTACCATGTCACTTGAACAAGTAGCTTGGGGGGGGGGGGGGGGGTTGTCTGAGTAAAATGTCAGAGCTGTTAAACAATAACTCTCACATAGCTGGCACTGATCCCAACTTGGCTTTGATTAGAGGAAAAATTTACTCATTGAGGAATCAGAGTGTCCTTTCAGGTACCCTCCTCCTTCATTCATCAACGATTCCAAGAGAGCTAAAATCATCGGAGAGCAGAGCTGGAATCTCTTTATCATCCAAAACGCATCTCGAGGAATATTGTGAATCATCTAACGATCCATATTTTATCCATCGAAAACAAATCTTAATTTATCTGACTGTTAAGATTTTATCTTTTAATACAAATCTCGAGGATTGTTGCAGGAATATTTTTGCTACAACATCTTGTTAATAAGTGGGATAAAATTATAAAATAGATTCGAGGAGAGAAAAATATTAGCTAAACTTTTGTCAAAGTGGGGTCAAAGTCAAATGAAATGATAAAGAGGGAATTATTTTTAAAATGTCAATCATACCCTTAATAACTTAACCATAATACCTAAAATCCCTTTGCAAATTCGTAGCAAACGACCTAGAGTCCAATATCTGATTCATCTCCATCTCCATCTCCATCTCCAGTGTCTAGTTCACTAAAACCCAGAATTATATAGAGAAGTGTCAGTAATTCATCACGGGAAGACATATTATTATGGAAGAACAAGAAACAAAGTTTATCAATAGTAACACTTTTAACATTGACGTGGGTTGTACCACAAGTTTATCAATACAACTTCATCACTATCACTTCATTGATATTCATAGCTATTCTAGCCATGATGCTTCTTTTCGGAAACTTTCTTAGGCTTTTGGGAAATGAACCACCAAAGATAGATGCTTTTGCAATTTGAGAGGAATTAGTAATGGGTTCAGCAAATAGATTGAAAGGAAATGTTGAAGAAGGAATTAGATGGATGCTTGGTGTTAGTTCAGATAAAGAATGGTTTGTGTTTGCTCAAGTTATTGCGCTTTAGTGGTTCTTTCTCAAGTGGGTGGGTACTTTGATGTTGTTTTTCTACTGCGTACGGGTAAGTTTCAATTGCAGGAAAATAAATTTTACTTTCTCTGGAAAAAAATCGTAACAAACGAAGCTTATTCACTCGTTCTTTACATAGAATCTAATGACGTTTCTAATTCCATTCTCACAGGATCCCTGTATGCTTATGCCATCAATTTGACACTCAAGGATATGTTTATCATTTCATATCACTTTTAGGAAGGCAATCCCTCTCCTAAAATTTTTAATTCCCTCCTC
The DNA here is from genome assembly GCA_023531435.1 of Papaver californicum. Classification (NCBI taxonomy): domain Eukaryota; kingdom Viridiplantae; phylum Streptophyta; class Magnoliopsida; order Ranunculales; family Papaveraceae; genus Papaver; species Papaver californicum. The sequence continues at coordinate 13,649,836 of JAJJMC010014687.1, read as the reverse complement.
ATAATTACATGTAGCGTCCACTATATGTGTAACATTTAATCACATGCTTGTTTTTTGCGGTTGTAGTTTCTTATCAAATGATAATCTAGACACGGTTTTGGGAAACTTTGGAGTTAAAACATAACATTTATTATCTTAAAAATACTTGTATATAAACACGAATTATATATGGATTATGATATATGTGCTTACATCAAGTGATTTGATAAGAAGTTCAAGAATTTTATCAAAAAAAACCATCTTTCATCGAAACATTTTTTCCTTACATGGCCGTCTTTTCCAAATAATTATATAAAATTACCTTTTTAAACCACTTTCTTCGTCTCCAAATTTTTAGGGGTCATTGAATTAAGAATTTTAAATAGTTTAATCCATTTTTTGTTTGAGTAACTCTCAGAGATTCTTTAAAAATTCAAAGACTTTGGATTACTCGCTGAAAATCCTTTAGTACCTACTATCAATCAAGAAAGTTTATGTGATTTGTAGAGACAAAAAAATATATATCAAATTCAATACACCTTGATACAAAGACCACGACTTTGTAAAGCAAATTGTTTTTTCTTTACAACTGAACAAACATTAGAATACATAGCTAATTATGATAGGTTTTGACTGTTTTGAATAATATATATATATATAATATCCCAATCAAAACTTGCAATGCATGAGTAGTTATAATATCCAATTAAAACTTGCGATGAAAAAATATATCAATGAGGGTAAATTTAGTGAGCTTGTTTTTAGGGATAAATGAGTCAAAACCATGTTTTCTTGAAAAATAGAAGAGTAAATGCCTTTCATTTATTAGGAGTTAGAAAAATCCTCCAGTGAAAAAAAGGGAAAATAAAGAGAGATGGAATCAATACGTTGATTTTTTTTTTTTGAACCATATGCATCTAAAGGTGCGTGTACGATCCCTAAGGGATACAATTTTTTCTTAATCAACTGACTTCATCGAAAAATAATATTTTTTTTAGGCCAACAAGTTGATAACGAGATCGCAAATCAACTTATGGGTCTCATGATAAACATCACTATAGAGGATGATACAAAATATGTTTATTTTTTTAAAAACTCTTCCGGTGGATGGATAACACCCGGAGTAGCTATGTATGCTATTATACAATTTGTACAACCATATGTACATGCAGTATGCATGGAATTAACCGCTTTAATAGGATATCAGAGTAATTGAGTTGCAATCCGCTAGAAAGATATTTTGTGCAAGGAGTTTGATACTTTATCTAACTATATGTTAATTTTAGTGTTCCTAGACTTTGCGCTTATGGCTAACAAAAAAAAATTCACATTAATCTGATAAATTGAGTTTATAAATTCGTAAAAAACATCAGAAAAAATCAGTTGTAATGGTAGATTAATGATGATGACGATTAAAACAAATTTACTCGATTAAGATAAAGATCTATATTGGAAAGCACTAGTGATTCACTGTTGCGCACATAAAGAATAATCCCTGTGATGTCTATTTTAGGATGGACAATCCAATGACATCGATCACATAACATGATATTCTTTTTATTGGGCACAAGTGCATGACAACTAATTCTAGAAAATAAATCTAGTTTTAAAGTCTCCCAAGATATTACCTACGAGAATTTTATCGTTTCTATTTTTATAAAAAAAAATCCAAATCTTCAAAAATTATAAATCTTTGATTTTAAATTTCAAATCCATTGACAAGAACGTTCGAGTGACTTTTTAAAAATCCTTATCCAACAACATGGAATTTTAGGGATTATAAAACTTTTAAAAGAAATCTTCATTGAGTAACAAGGGTGTTTAGGAAACTCTTTTAAAATCTCTATTGAACAACAAAGGATTTTGAATCTCCCATAATTATCTAGAAATCTGGATTCACTAACCCCATGTTAGGTTTGCATTTATTTGATCAAATATATCAGATTTGCCGATCAAATATGAACTCATGCAATTAACATTCATGCTTTCAAAAAGAAAATTATTATGATTTTAGGTTTTAGAAAGAATTTTTTTTTTTTGTTTATATCTAATGACTACTTCGTGCCATATAGTTTTATATGTATTTGCCGTGAGAGCGTTTTACTATAGCCTTTAAGCGTTTTAATTGGAATCTGATGATATATTCGAGTATATCTTCGGAGATGATCAATTTCGACGTAATTATGATCAAGATTTATTCAAACAAAATCAATAACTACTGGAATTGGTTATGATTACGAAGTTTAGTCCAAATTATCCTTTATATAAAAGATTTTTGTTTTAATGAAGAAGAATTTTCTATAAGATGGAAGCATAATCAAAACACCATCTTTCAAATTATATGTGGTGGTATTTACGTGGCCTGAGAATTCATAAGAAGACTATTATATCTTGGTAAGGGATGGTACAATTGATGTTTCCTTGAAGGAAGTTACGAACAGTCAACTGCGCGTTGGTTGTGTGGATTAATTATAACTATGTTGGTGAGTTGGAAAAAAAAAATTAAATGCAGGGTATGTATACTTTGGATGGAAATAAATTTTGCAGTGTCTTGTGGCACTCCCAATTATTGAAGCAGATTAAATGATAGTGACAAAGGCATGTCAAGAGGTTATAGCGTCATAAGGTTTGTTAAATGAATTGGGTGTGGTACATGTGTTATAGCATCACTCGGTCAAAATTACATGTTTGGTTATGTCAAGCTTGTTGTCAACGTTAGATGAACAAATATATATATATTGATTTACAGTCTACTAAAGTCAGTTTAGAATTAGGATTGGATCATGGTACTTGAGTATCAGAATTCATCGAAAAACCCTGGAATATTCAAGAATGAAAAAAAACCGAAGACATCTGCGAGGACTTCAACAAAGGTATCTAAAGACTGACTATCCTATTTACTCATTATTTTTACCATTCTATCTATTGGGACAATGTCGTATGGTTTTAGTATAATTGATAGGTTGCAACGAAGAGGTTTCGAGTTCAAGCTTGTACTTGACCAATTTCGAAACATGAATTAAAGCATTGGATAATCATACAATTTATCTTTTTTGAGGTTTGAGAAAAAATTATTTTACGAAAAACAATGTCTGCGAAAAATATAAACCTAAGAAACATCAAGAAGTACCAAGTTTGCAAACTTGTTCACAAATTGAATTTTTCAGTTCGTAAACTTGTTTACAAAGCTGATTTTTCAGTTTATGAACAGGTAAAAAATCTTGATGTTCCTGGACATGTTCAAATTTGCTCATTGTTCAAAAACTGGTTTTTCAGTTCGCGAATGGTACACTTTTAAAGTGGTTTTTTTACACTTCAAATAACTCATTTACGCAAATTGATTTTTTTAGTTAGCAAACCGGTATGGTTTTGGATGTTACTGAACACCAATATTACTTGATAGTTCACGACCTTACTTGGTACACTGTGAGCTAACTTTTGTGCTCCGGACTCACCGAAAAATACGCAGGTGCACATTCTTCTTTGTAACTCATGCCAAACTTCTCACATGCTTACATGGTTTCTTCTTTTGGAATCATTCTACGTTGAGAATTAAGTTTCTTCGGATTAAAGTAATTCATAAACATGAACACTAGTTCATGAAATTTCTTTGTCCTAAACAAATAATTAGTGGAGATCAAAGTAATTCGTAAATATGGAAACTAGTTCACGAACTTACCTTGTTTCTAAGAAATCAAATGGTTAAATTTTAAGCAATCTAGCCTTATTTATCATTATAAATAGAGGAATATCATCAACTTAAAATTTCAATCATGACACGTTGTGTCCTAGTTATGGATAGAGTTGTCCTCTAAAGACCTTAAGTTTATTCGTGAAACATAATTAGGTATGACCTTTTGAAGTCTTCACTAAGGGATTCGTGAAGCCCGGTCAGACCATTTTTTACCCGATAGATCTTTGGTATCCAAAATATTATATCTTGATCATTGTAGTTCTTGTTTATTCTAAAGTTTCACCTCTTCTTGTATACGACCATTCAAGAACTATCGATCGAGTAATAAGATTGACAGAAATTGCAAGAGTTCTTTGTTTATGACCTTGTAGTTCTACAAGATTACAAACTAAGCTTGTACTTAGATAGATCTTATGAGGTAGACCAATTAGGTTTCGTAACGTGTAAACCCTAATTTTTTAGAATTGCTTTGATAACTCATTTTCCTTTGGAGCATAGTTGTTAGAATCGTACGAGTCATAATTCAAATCGTACATATGAATTGTATCATTTCAGAATTGGGAAGATTCCTATTAAAATGCGATTCTTGACTTTGACCAAGACATGTTTAGAGATTCAAACCCAATTTTCTTTTTATTCCTTTATAACATTCTGTCAATTTTTTCTTCCCTTTCCTATATAAATAAGACACGTTTAAATGAAAAAGTGAGTTCAGAGAGATTTAAACCCACCAAGTAATGCTTAATTGGTTACTAAGTCAACCATTATGTGATAAGTGCGTAATTACATGTTTTGAGTATCATTTTCTTACGTTTATTTACTAGATTTCATGTGAATTACTTTGTATTGTTATTATTTTTGTGTATTATGTCTTTTGTAGGTTACATCCCAAAAATAAGCGAAAATTAAGTGTTTTAAAGGAAGAATTACCAAGAACCAGTGAAGCTATATCAAATTCAGGATTTCTTCTCACCATGTCAAAGAGGACGATAAAACGAAGCCAACGGCGAAAGAACGACTTTGTTTGAGAAAGTTATGGGCGAAAAGAGGAGGTAAGCTTATCGGTTTCACGGAACTGTCAGCTAAACGGGTTTCAACTGAAAATTGTTAAAGACACCTTCGTTCTTACTAAGGGGTGTCTAATATTTTAATGTTAATAGCACCAGCATTTTGGATAAGGGCCACCTTCTTTTTCTCCATATTTTTGAGCAGCTTAATTAGGTTTTATCTAGTTGCTTTTCTCTGAGATAGTTAATGGATATGGAATGTGGATTGATGAGAGATACTCGAGTGGTATTAAGGTCAGAGAGATTAAAGAAAGAGTTGGCAACGACAAGGATTTATGGTTGCTTCCGTATTCAGTGAGAAGAATTAGGTTATCAGCGAGAATGAAGATGGGGAAAGTTTGATGTGAATAATCATCATGATCATGGAAGATGTGGGTGTTTTTGTTTGAGTGCTGGGTTCGAATAGGCATCAGTGGAGATGTTGAAGCTGGTAGAAGACATGGGCAATTCTCGAGTGAGATTAGTCTGTGACTGAGAGATTGGCAGTGATGATGATGATAGTGACCTGTGATGTGGTGGAGTTCGATTGGATGATTGATGACGTTGTTGGTTGGCTTGAATATAGTAGTGATGCCATTGATCATGTGGATCATGGTTTAGATGGTGGTAACAGAGTTGAACGGGTGCTGGTAATGGTGATGATGACTGGAAGTTAATGGTGGTGGTAGCTGAAGTTGAGTGATGTTGGAGAAAATGAGTTTTAGATAAATATTTTGTTGGTCTTGGTATGGTTTGATCTTAAGAAATAAGGGTTCTATGGATGCTCAATCATTTCCTTGAGTGAACGAAACTCTTTAGTTTAGTCCCACATTGGGTAATCTAGAGAAGGATGTCCATTATATAACTATTCTCATATGGATAGTATGTAAATTGTGGGTGGAATGGGGTGGGCAAACAATACATGGCCCAACACATGCAATATGCACATATACCATGCACCAAGCCCTATGTCTACACGAAATAATTTTTTGCAACAATTTTCTTTAGAAAATTAATTCCAAAAATATTTTCGTTAAAACTTTTATTTATGGGAAATTCTTTTGTTTTCGGTTTTAATTGTTTTACAAGAAACAAAACCTAGTTTTATAAGAAAACCTAAACCTAACTTGGTTTGCAAGTAACTTTCTCCTATAAATACAACTCTTAAAACTGTTTTCAAGATATCCCAGAAGCGGCTACTATCCTGTCTTCTTTTCACCATCTTCTCGCTTCGTTTTGCACTTTTGAGTGTTTATTTCCCTTCCTTCCCTGCTGCTAAGTTCAAGAGTGGGTAGTTTGTATTGTGCTAATACAAGTTATATCAGACAGTCTTATCCTGTACACATCTTCGCACGTTGGGGTTTAGCATTGCTCTTCTCGAGTATACACGCGAACTAATATGTTAAGGACAAGTTGTTGAACCTGTGATTCATCCCTCGTAGTTGTCCGTGGTAGAGTTGTTTTTAATTCAGTTCTTTATATATTAATCTAATACATCTAACTCTGTTGTTCATTGTTGCAAGATTCCAACAATCTTAACACATTATCTTTTATCTCGAACAATGGGAAAAAACGATGTTGAAAAACCACAGAAGTTCAACGGAAAGGATTTCAAGAGATGGCAATCCAAGATGCTGCTTTTCCTGAGTTTTAATGATTTAGACATAATACTGGTTCCTTTTGATGATTTGATGAATACTGAAGATATTACTGAAGATGATAAAACGTTTTACAAGAGGCAGAATTATCTGGCTAAAAATCATATTATGAATTATTTGGAAGATGCGATGTATGATTTTTATAATGCTAAAGAAAGTTCCAGTGCTTATGATTTGTGGACTGCGTTAGAAGCAAAGTACCAGGCAGAGACTGCTGGTAGCAAGAAATTTCTGGTAGCGAAGTTTATGGATTTCAAGATGACGAATGATAAGCCTGTAGTTGATCAATTCCTTGAACTTCAACAAATCATTAACGAGATTCTTGCTGAAGGTATGGTCATTGATGAGACTTTTCAAGCATCTGCGGTTATTGAGAAGTTACCATCTTCTTGTTCATAGTACAAAAGAAAATTGAGGCATGAAACTGGTGAAGTCAACATGGTTGAATTGGGAAAGAAGATTCAAGTTGAAGAAATGTTATGCACCAAAGACAAGAATGTTTCGTCTGCAAAAGTTATGAAAAATAGGGCTCATATGACTGCACACAAATCTGGAAAAGGTGATAACAACAAACGCAACCCTAAGCATGATCCTCACGACAAAGGTACGTTTTGTAAACCTGAATCTGGCATTACTAAGATTAAGGGTGCTTGCTATGTATGTGGAAATCGTGGTCATATGGAAATTCATTGTAGACAACGTAAGGACCTTAATAAGAAGAATAATGCTAACTTGGTTGCTGAGAATAAGAACGAGTTTTCTGCTATGGTGTCTGAAGTTAATCTGGTGACAAATGTGAGGGACTGGTGGGTAGACTCTGGAGCTACCAAGCATGTATGTGAAAGCCGAGACTTGTTCACCTCCTATCATAAGGTAGGGGAAGGCGAGAAACTCTATATGGGTAACTCATCTGCAGCAGAGGTTGCAGGAAAGGGAAAGGTCAGTCTGAAACTTACATCTGGCAACACTCTCACATTGAATGAAGTTCTTCATGTTCCAGACATCTGCAAGAATCTTGTTTGCAGTTCTGTTTTAGATGATAAGGGTTTTAAGGTTGTAATTGAGTCTAGAAAAGTTGTAATAACTAAGGGCAAAGAGTTTGTGGGTAAGGGTTATAAGACTGAGGGTCTATATAAGCTTAATGTAAAATATGATGAAATAAATATGATTGATTCTTCTGCTTATATGTGTGTGTCATTGAATGTTTGGCATGGTAGACTTGGTCATGTAAACTCTAAATCAATGCATAAATTGGCTAGCGTAGGATGCATACCTAAATTCACTATTGAAAAGGATAACAAGTGTGAGATTTGCATAGAATCTAAGCATGCTAAGAAATCATTCAGTAAGAATATCCAGAGAAATTCCACACCCTTAGAATTAATCCATTCTGACCTAGTCGATATGAAGTCAGTTCAAACTAGAGGTGGTAAGAAGTTGTTTGTCACTTTTATAGATGACTGTATAAGGTATTGTCATGTTTATTTGCTTAAAGGGAAGGACGATGCCTTAGAAGCATTTAAGATATATAAACTCGAAGTTGAAAACCAATTGAATGTTACTATTAAAACTGTTAGGTCTGACCATGGTGGTGAGTATGAAATTCCTGTAGGATATTTCTGCGAAGAACATGGCATAATACATGAGACAACATCCCCTTATTCACCTCAATCCAATGGTGTAGCTGAACGTAAGAACCGTACCCTTAAGGATATGATGAATGCCATGTTGATTAGTTCAGGATTACCTGCAAACTTATGGGGGGAGGCCATCCTCTGAGCTTGTTATATCCTGAATAGAGTACCCTTTAAAGGATCAGATAAAACTTCATATGAGTTATGGAAAGGTGGACAACCATCTTATGCTTACTTCAAAGTGTGGGGGTGTTTGGCAAAAGTGGCCATACCTCCTCCTAAGAGAACTAAAATAGGACCCAAAACTGTTGATTGTGTCTTCATAGGGTATCCTGAGCATTCTAGTGCTTGTACGTTTATGGTTTTGAGTTCTGAAATTTCTGACATTGTGTTGCATACTATTATGGAGTCCAGGGATGCATAGTTCTTTGAGAATGTTTTTCTTTTGAAACTTGGTTCTCGAAAAAGATGTTTAGATGAACCTCTAGATATGCCTTCAACCAGACAGTTATTACCTTTAGAGTTAGATGCACCATAATTTGAACCTAGAAGAGGTAAAAGGTTAGAACTGATAAAACCTATCCTTGTTGCATTACATACCTAGCCGAGTCTGAGCCACAGAATTTTAGAGAAGCCGTGACTTCTTCTGAAGCTCCATGGTGGAAAGAAGCCTCCATTAGTGAAATGGATTCCATCCAACAAAACGGTACTTGGGATATTGTAGATTTACCTCCAGGGTGTAAGGCCATAGGTTGTAAATGGATCTTCAAGAGAAAACGTAATATAAATGGAACTGTTGATAAATACAAGGCTAGGTTGGTAGCTAAAGGCTACAAACAGAAAGAAGGTATAGATTTCTTTGATACTTATTCACCTGTGACTAGAATTACTTTCATTAGGATGTTAATTGCTATAGCCTCTGTCCATAACCTAGAGATACATCAAATGGATGTAAAGACAACGTTTTTAAATGGTGAATTAGATGAGGAAATTTACATGGAACAACCCGAGGGTTTTGTAGTGAAAGGTTGTGAAAAGAAAGTGTGTAAAATGATTAAATCTTTGTATGGTTTGAAACAAGCACCTAAACAATGCCATGAAAAATTTGATCATGTGATGATTTTTAGTGGTTTTAGGATTAATGAATCTGACAAGTGTGTTTACACTAAACTTGTTAAGGATGCATGTGTAGTTGTATGCTTGTATGCTGATGATATGATTATACTAGGTACAAACATGGATGTTATTAATTCCACTAAGAAATTGCTGAATGACAACTTTGACATGAAAGACTTAGGACCTGCTGATGTAATCTTAGGGATGAAGATTAAAAGGAATTTTAATGGCTATAGTTTGAGTCAATCTCATTATGTTGAAACTATATTTAAGAAATATAATCAGTTTAACTGTAAACCTGCTTGTACTCCGTATGATTCCTCTTGTAATCTCAAGAAGAATAAGGGTGAGGGAGTTAACCAACTTGAATACTCAAGAGTCATAGGAAGTATGATATATTTGATGAACTGTACGAGACCAGACATTGCTTATGCAGTGAGTAGGTTAAGTAGGTATACTTGTAATCCAGGGCAGATGCATTGGGATGCACTTATTAGAGTGCTGAGGTACTTAAAGTACACAATGTCCTCCTGTTTGAGTTATGAAGGATACTCTGCCGTCCTTGAAGGATTTTGCGATGCAAACTGGATAGCAGACTCAGAGGAGTCTAATTCTACGAGTGGGTATGTATTCACTTTAGCAGGAGCATCTGTTTCTTGGAAATCTTCCAAACAAACATGTATAGCTCGTTCCACTACGGAATCGGAGTTTATTACGTTAGATAAAGCAGGAGAGGAAGCTAAATGGCTAAGATGCTTTTTAGAAGACGTTCCTCTTTGGCATAGGCATGTGCCATCTATATCTATACACTGTGACAGTACGTCTGCGATAGCTAGATCTAAGAACAGTGTTTATAACAGGAAGTCTATACATACTCGTAGAAGACATAATTCTTTGAAACAACTTATCTCTACTGGCATTATTACTATTGACCATGTGAGGTCTAAGGAGAATATCGCAGATCCTTTGACGAAAAGATTGTCTAAAGAGATAGTTAGTGCTGCATCGAGGGGGATGGGACTTAAGATCATAAAATAAAATTGCCATGAAGTATACTCAACCTTACTGACTGGAGATCCCAAGACGAAGGTTCAATGAGATAACTAATTTATGGTGATTAAAGGTATGCACTATCAAGAGAATTACATTCTCTGTCCCTCCCTATGGTGTATTATTGTGATAGGGTGACTGCATGTGAAGGATGAATTTTAAGAAGTCTTAATGAGTTCTATAGTTTCAATTTTAGATTGAAGTGGGGTGTAGCAGTAACACTCTTGATAGAACTCACCTATCTGAATGAGGAAGTGGGCCGCTTCCTATGAGAATTTGAGCGAATTCTTTAGAGCATTCTGAGAAACGGGATAGTCCAGGGCCAAAATGGACACAACGGCACGAACTTAGCAACGCCATGAGGATATCATGCGTGGTTGTTATCGCAAATTGCATCAAACGCTAGCAGTTTCAAGATATCGCGTTCACTGTCTCTAGAAAGTAGTTTCGGTAACTTCTTACTAAGTAAAGGTTCAAGACCTGATGGACACCTTTGCCTATATGGTATTTTCCGCATTCAGATTTTTTTATTTTTACCGAGATTTTATTCATGTGGGGGATTGTTGGAGAAAATGAGTTTTAAATAAATATTTTGTTGGTCTTGGTATGGTTTGATCTTAGAACCTAAGGGTTCTATGGATGCTCACTCATTTCCTTGAGTGAATGAAACTCTTTAGTTTAGTCCCACATTGGGTAATCTAGAGAAGGATGTCCACTATATAACTATTCTCATATGGATAGTATGTAAAACGTGAGTGGTATGGGGTGGGCAAACAATACATGGCCCAACCCATGCAATATGCACATACACCATGCACCAAGCCCTATGTCTACACAGAATAATTTTTTGCAACCATTTTCTTTAGGAAATTAATTCCAAAAATATTTTCGTTGAGAGTTTTATTTATGGGAATCTTTTTTGTTTTCGGTTTTAATTGTTTTACAAGAAACAAAACCTAGTTTTATAAGAAAGCCTAAACCTAACTTGGTTTGCAAGTAACTCTCTCCTATAAATACAACTCTTAAAACTGTTTTCAAGATATCCAAGAAGTGGCTACTATCCTGTCTTCTTTTCACCATCTTCTCGCTTTGTTTTGCGCTTTTGAGTGTTTATTTCCCTTCCTTCCCTGTTGCTAAGTTCAAGAGTGGGTAGTTTGTATTGTGCTAATAAAAGCTATATCGGGCAGTTTTATCCTGGACACATCTTCGCACGTTAGGTTTTAGCATTGCTCTTCTCGAGTATACCCGCGAACTAATGTGTTAAGGATAACTTCTTAAACCTGTGATTCTTCCCTCGCAGTTGTCCGTGGTAGAGTTGTTTTTAATTCAATTCTTTATATATTATTCTGATACATCTAACGTTGTTGTTCATTGTTGCAAGACTCCAACATTGATGACGTTGTTGGTTGGCTTGAGTATGGTAGTGATTCCATTGATCATGTGGATCATGGTTTAGATGGTGGTAACAGAGTTGAACGGGTGCTGGTAATGGTGATGATGACTGGAAGTTAATGGTGGTGGTAGCTGAAATTGAGTGATGCTCAAGCTCGGGTTTTTGAATGAGTTCAATCATGGAAATAATGAACTTGTTGGTGATTGTGATGATTGACATAGATGGTAGATAACGAACCTGGTAGGATGTTGAGAGACTGAAGCAGTGAGGCAAATTGGGAAGATATTCGATTTGAGATGGGAACATGAAATCAAGTTTCTCACTGAAGCTAAAGAACATGGTGTGAAAAATATGGAAACGGAGTTCGAAACTCGGATAAAAGAAAACGCTCAATGGGTAAGCCATCGAGTAAACCTGGGAGTGAAAACCAAAAGTCAAAAGAAATAATTCTGCACGACAATGATATCCATCGAGAAACTGGAAGAACGAATCACCGAGGAGAAAAAAAATGGTGTTAGCCAATTTAAACTTAAACCTGATTTTGGGTTGGGCCTTTCATTGTTCACACGAGCACATTAGCTTTGTAAGTTTAGTTTGTTCACGTTTTTGGCTATTTGGAGCAGGTTTGGCAACCTATTCCAACCGGAATTCGAGCACGGGCACTTCTATTTTTGGGATACCTATTTAAGGGACAATTCACTTCTTTTTAGAGATATCTTTTATCACAATTTTACACACAAGAAGAGAAGAGAAGGATCTTTGGAGTTTGAGATTTTTCTACAACCTAGGGTTTGATTTTATTTTCTTCTTTATTATTTTCCATGGATTTTAAGAAATCAATGATGAGCTAATTTATTTTCATTGGCTAGAGATGTAGTCTGAAGTCTAGAACATGATTATTAATTAAATCATTCATTCATAGTAATCATATTTTCTTTAATATCGCTTATGTTCTACTAATTATAACGTCACGTATGGTTGACTTGTTTGTTTAAGTTTCAAATTAAATAATCATAAATTCATATCTATAGCTAAACTAGGGTTTGAGATACGGAATTGTCAAAAGACCCTTGTTACTAATAGCATAGCATGATTTCTAACGACAGGATATTGGCATGAAATTATGTGAAGCGTGACCTAGGTTAAATCCGAGTGGTTCTTGCGCCAGATTGCTTAGAATAACCTCAACTCATAAATACAATATGCTTTATTGAGGTATATTTGAGTGGCTCTTGCGCCAAGTTATCTAGTGAAAAGTATTCAAATAGTGACTTTTGCGCCTTTGATGATAAAAGGAGTTTTCCGGAGTAGACCTGCGATAGGATGCTTTAGGGTTATTGATATTGAGAAAAGTTGAATATTGAGTCTGATTTACTTGATAACATGTTTGATGATGGAAGATGAACTCTCTAACCAGTATTCTCTTATATTTTTTTACAATCTTAAATTGTTTTCTGCTATTATTTTAGTTTAAATTTATTTACAATCATCTTAAATCCCCTAGTTACAAAAGAAATCAAAAAGTTTTTTAACAACTCATATCTCCTTGTGGATCGAACTTGTCTTTTTACTATACTCTTATTTATAATTGTGAAGTGAAAAGACTTGAAATTATTTACTTGGCTGACAACCGACCAAATTTTGGCGTCGTTGCCGGAGAGGCATAGCAGATTGTTATTTTATTTTAGATTTCTTGTTTTTAGTTTTTAACGTTGTCTTTAAGAATTGTGTTTCAGGTCTTTACTGAAAGACAAACCAAAAGAAGCAATGGGTGATGCAAATCGTACACTCAAAGAACAAGCTTCTCACAAGCTGGATACACAGGAATGGTGTATTCAAAATACATCCAACTTCGAGATCAAGTGAGGGTTGACTCAAGAGCTTCCCAAATTCCATGAAATGGATAATGAAGATCCGAACAAGCATCTAATGGATTTCCATAACATGGTCATGGCTATGCTACCGTCAGACCCTAATGTTGATGAAGCTATGTTACGGGCTTTTCCATTCTCCTTGGTAGACGCCGCAAAGGAATGGTTATACTATTTACTTGTTGGTAGTGTAATGACATGGAGTGGTTTGAATAAACTCTTTTTAGAGAGGTATTTTCCTACATCTGAGGCAACTCAAATTCGAAAAGAGATTTGTGGGATTAAACAGATGGCAGGAGAAACATCGTATGAATGCTGGGAACGTTATAAGATATTGGTGGCCAGCTGCGCGCATCATTAGTTTGGTGACTCATTGATTATACAGTACTGTTATGATGGTTTACTACCAGGTGACAGAAATCTCCTTGACGCTACAAGTGGTGGTGCTTTAATGAACAGAAAAGTATCACAATCTGATGAATTGATTGAGAACATGACAGCGAACTCTCAACAATTCTTAAGTTATTTATCAGAGCCACTTATCAAGAGAGTTAATCAAGTTGACGAGATAACTGAGCTACGAAAATAGGTAGGAAACCTGACAGCAATGGTGCAACAAATTGCAGTTGTGGTGGTACAACCATCACGTCGAGCTTATGAGCATGTAGAGCATGTCAATGCTCTATTCTCAAGTCAACAAACACAACAGTGTGATCTCTACTCCAACACCTATAATCAAGGATATAGAGACAAGAATCGTCAGATATGCTTACTTTGATGAAGACTTTAATCTTCATGGTACAACAGAATCAACAACTAGCGGATCTAAATCAACAGAAAAATGATAATGTAATTATGAGATGCGTATACAGATGGGTATTATGGCACGTGGGATTAATCATTAAAGGCACGGGATATTGAGTAACTCCCTTCTCAGACTCTTATTAAACCATGAAATATTGTTAATGCTGCTACACTGAGAAGTGGTACACAAACTGTGCAACCATAAGTTACTGTAGAGGGTAGTAAAAAGTCTCTAAAGAAGACGACTAAAGAGGAAAAGATCATAAGTTCTCCGAAAATTGGTCAGGTATCAAAAGAAAAGCCTCAATATCATGTTTCTATTTACGTCCCCCCTTTACCTTTTCCTGGCAGGTTCATTAAAGCTAATAAGAAGATGGAACAAGATAAAGAGATTTTGGACGTTTTTACGAAAGTACAAGTAAACATTTCTCTTATTGAAGCAATCAAGCAAGTTCCTTGTTGCGCGAAGTTCTTGAAGGAGTTATGCACTAATAAGCATAAATTAAGCGGTAATGAAGTAATGAATGTGGGGGAGAATGCTTCGGCGTCTCTTGAAAAGAAACTTCCACCTAAATTGAAAGATCCCAGTAGCTTTACTATTACATGCGCAATTGGTAAAACCAGGTTTACAAAAGCTTTGATAGATCTAGGAGCATCTATTAATGTTATGCATGCTTCAATTCATAATGCTTTACATCTTGGTCCTATCAAAGAAAACGGTATAGTTATTCAACTTACCAATAGATCTAATGTTTACCCGAAAGGAGTTGTTGATGATGTTTTGGTGCAGGTAAACGGACTAATATTTCCAGTGAACTTCTATTTTTTAGATACGAGAGATGATAATTTATCCTCGTCTACACCTTTAATTTTGGGTAGA
Source organism: Papaver californicum (assembly GCA_023531435.1). Lineage (NCBI taxonomy): Eukaryota > Viridiplantae > Streptophyta > Magnoliopsida > Ranunculales > Papaveraceae > Papaver > Papaver californicum. The sequence continues at coordinate 13,634,711 of JAJJMC010014687.1, read as the reverse complement.
CCATTTTTTAGCACTTCCAGAACAAAGATTGATGTCCACGAAGGCACCTTGACTATGGAGTTTGATGGAGAGGTCATAAGTTTTGGTATCTTTGAAGCAATATTATGCCCAAGTAATGCTCAATTGAGTTTCCATAATGTGTTAGACGCATGCTAATGAGTAGCGAGAAGTCTACAGTCGGGCTGATGATAGACACATTTTAGTGTCTAAATTACACCTTAATTTCTAGTGAGTTAGTATTCGATTTTGTGTCTATTACGTGTTTTATTGCTTTTGCAGGTACATTAGAAGAATAAAGATTTGTGGAAAAATTGGCTCAAAAAGTGATAAAGGCACCCAAGGACAAGTGTTATTGGCACCCTAGAAATGGATAAGGGGCACCCTCGAGTCAACTCGGTCAAAATCGGGTCAAACCCGAGTCAAATCGGTCAACCCGAGTTGACCGAGTCAATCACCGATTCAACTCATCGGCAGCAACTGTACACTCAAAATCAACGTGATTTTCGAGTTATTTTGCTTCCAAATTGATACAAAAGCTACAAGAGTCCAAGAACAACTCAAACACATCAAGTTAGAGTGATTTACGCCGGAGAATACTGCACAATCATGAATTTGGACGGAAAAATGGATTCCGGCTTGGAATCGGATTTGTGAAGATTTGGATAGATTTTAAGGAGTTCTATTAGGTTTAGAACTCTCCCTAGGGTTCCTACACCCTATATATATGAAGAGAAGCCGAAGAAATCAAGCAGAAAAGCCTAGAGATCGAAACAGTAAGTTTCCGGCCATTTCCGGTCATCGCCGGCCACCTGCTGCTGCTCCGGCCGGCGTGTTCTTCATCTACCACCGTCTGAGAAGACGACTCAGCCACACTTATAACTGTTGCTGATTCAAACTGCTTCTGTTGCCTATCCTTTTAAACCTTTGTTGCTTAGAAACACTTCTGTAACGGCTGAACCCTATTCTGTAACACTTATAAACGTATCTGTTCAGCTGTTGCACTATTATTTCACCTTGTAATCAACTTTTTGAGCAATGAAAAGATCTTTTGAGAAAGTTTTCTTCTCCATGGGGTAAGTTTATTTACTGGGATGATGGATAAGGTATTTTTCTCAATTTTATGTGATTTAATTATTTTCTAATAATTATTTATAATTCTTTTATTATTATTTGCATGGATTTAAATTAGAAAAAAATGGTTTTTATTAAATAGTTGTGTTCTCTTTTGATGGGTCATGCTTAGTTAATTACTCTTGATGTCCCATGCTTAGGATTTACAATTATTCTTTTAGGAAACATATTTTTGGCAAACTTGAACTAAATTGTTAAAAAGAATTACATGATTAATCACATAGATTGTTAGAATTACCTGATTCCTGATTCCTGGTATTTTCCATATTTTCTAAAAATCATCTCTAGTGTATTTTCCTGATTTTTATTAGTTTAGGTTAAGTCCAATATGTTCTAAAATCATTACCTTCACAAGTTCGAGAATCGAACCTTTATTTACCACTTTCTAAAATTACATCAGCTGACGACGTCAAACCAAAATGGGAGGCAACCCATTGGTTTTAATTTCTATCTTATCTTTTTACTTTTATTTTTTCTTATCTTTTCATATCATATTATAGAAATTCCCACCTTGACTTTTACATTGGACGAATCAATTTACATTGAGGATAATGTAAAGTTTAAGTGTGGAGGAGTGTTTAAGCATTTAGATTTTTAGTATTCACTTTTGTAGGGAATTTTTAAACTTTTTGTACATATTTGCATGAAAACTTCCAACTTTTAGAGATTTTAGAGTCACTTAGTATACTTCTAGCTAAGTTTACATATGGAGTTCTCACCAAAATAATTGAACTTAGAAGTAATAGAGAACGATATTCTGGTTGCTTAGTTGTTGAGAGGCACGAGATGAAAAAAAGGGAATTTGAACGCCGGTAGAGAATACAGTATTAGAGAAGTTGATCATTCAATACCCATGAGTGAGGCACCAAACCTTCAATTCATTGTACCTGTCTAAATTGTCCGTTCAGAGTGTTTTCATCTGCGCAAACTCCAGGTAGAATGATGAGCTACCCAACTTCGCACCAATTTTAGCACTACTTTTTGATCTCTTGAGTGCTATTTCTTCAATCATGAGGGTGTCATCAGAATTGCTAACTCTATCTTGTAGTCTTGTTTGTACTTCGCACCATTCTCTCAACAAAGCAGCAATAAAAATATATCATCAACAACAAGTGGAGCGACATCAAAATCACAAAGAAAGTTGAATACAGTCAAGGTTTGCAAGCAACAAAAAGAGGAGCAAAATTCTATATCAAAAGTGAAGACAAATCAAAGTGAAAAAGGAAGAGAAGTAAAAGATGTGAGTTCTTGAAGTTTTTATGATATCGAGGAAATACAAGTTGTTATGAATCAGGTGATTAAGTCCTTCCCTCATGGACATGTTAATTTAATTTTCACTATTTTGTAGTTGTTATCTTTTTATAGCAATATTATTCAAAAAAAATAATAATACAAAAAGATAAGCATTTTAATTTCATAGTTAGTGTGTTATTTCATTAGTTAAGGCCATGAGAAAGAAGAAATATATAAAGAAGTTTCAAGCAACAAGAATTTGAGGAAAAGAGTTACAAGTTATCAAAAAAGTTCTACAAAGTTCAGAAGTTTATCATCAATAGTTGAAGACGAAGACGAAAAATAGGCAGATGTTTCTATTTTCTATGAGAGTGGTGCTAATTGTAGATCCGGCGAAAAGATAAGTAAGCATTCTCATTCTCACATAGTGGTTGATTTCCTTTATTTGAGATCATCAGAAAAAAAAGGGTTCTTTTTCGTCCCACATTTCTATGGGATAACAACTTCATATAATTCGGAAGGTTACTTTTCCTTCCCACCATTCAATATGTGCAGGATTTCTATCTTCACTCCTGCCTGCACACATGAGAACCATAAAAAGGGTCTTTTGAGTGCAAATTCACAAAACCCTATTGGTGAGGCAGAAGTCGAAAATTTGATCTCTCTCGAACCTGGATTTTTTGGTATAGTGGTTTTCTCCTAACTCAAGGGATAAGCATGAGAATTTTGTTCTTTGATACTTTTAACTTCTTATTGTTAGTGTGCAGAAACTCTATGTCTTCGTAGCTCTTTGGATGCATGTGCTCAGGAATTTTTGAAAGTTGGAATTTAGGTTTTGTGGGTATACCTCTTGTAAACCCTCACGAAGCTATAACTCGTCCACTAGGGACACCTAGGGGTCTAAAGGCTTATGACACATGCTAAGTGTAACCGTTTTCTCAACGAAAATGAGTTGTTGTAGTTTAGATTAGTTTAGATATGTATTTTGCTCGAGGACTAACAAAAGGCAAGTGTGGGGGGAATTTGATAAGTGCGTAATTTACATGTTTTGAGTGTCATTTTCTTATGCTTATTTGCTATATTTCATGTGAATTACTCTTTATTGTTATTATTTTTATGTATTATGTCTTTTGTAGGTTACATCTCTAAAAAGAAGTAAAAATTTAGTGTTTTAAAGAAAGAATTGCCAAGAACCAGTGGAGCTCTGTCAAATTCAGGATTTCTTCTCACTATGTCGAAGAGGATGAGAAAACAAAGTCAAAGGCGAAAGAACGAAATCATTTTGATTTCGTATGAGAAAGTTATGAGAGAAAAGAGGAGGTAAGCTTGTCGGCTTCACGGAACTGACAACTAAACGGGTATCAGCTAAAAATTGTTAAAGGAACCTTCTTTCTCACTAAGGGATGCCTAATATTTGAATTGTTTATCTAGTGAAAAGGATTCAAATATTGGGTCTTGCGCCTTTGATGATAAAGGGAGTTTGCCGGAGTAGACCTGCGATAGGATGCTTTAGGGTTATTGATATTGAGAAAAGTTGAATATTAAGTCTGATTTACTTGATAACATGTTTAATGAAGGAAGATGAACTCTCTAACCAGTATTCTCTTACATTGTTTACAATCTTAAATTGTTATCTGTTATTATTTTAGTTAAATTTATTTACAATCATCTTAAATCCCCTTGTTACAAAAGAAATCAAAAAGTTTCTTAACAACCCATATCTCCATGTGGATCGAACTTGTCTTATTACTATACTCTTATATATAATTATGAAGTGAAAAAACTTGAAATAATTTTGCTTGGCTGACAACCGTCCACTATGCCACGCCAAACTCTTTGATAATAGTGATCTTCCATTAAATATATACCTATCATATTATTGAAGTTCCTAAATTTAGCTTCTTCGTAGGAGTTCGTCAAATATCACATATATATTATATCAACATAAGGTAAAATAAAAATGACAGTGAATCTTCGAATCACGATACAGTATACGGTTCATCCTTAAAGTAAGAAAATTATTCATTTCGCGATTCACGATTTCACAACCTTGCTTTCGAGTTTCTTCGAAACAAAGATTTTCATTACTTTATTATAATATCTGAAGGAAATCAAATAGGTGTTATGTTGGAGAAGGGTAGCACTAGTTTTCACGAAGGCCTTTGGAGCATATTCTAAAGAGAACTGACACTGTGGCAGATGATTTACAAAGAAAACTTCTAAAGAGAATTGGGATTCTGCTAGGAGTTTTAGAGGTACTTGAATACAACTGATCCTAGTAGAGGCCTTCTAGATAGGTCATTAAGCGAACTACGATCGATAAAGGATACTTAAGCATCCTTTGTTCATTTTATGTTTTAGTCATGTCATGCTTATGCGCATGATCTCGACCAAAAATTGATGGATAGTTCGTTGGATGCGGAATAAATAGTTTAGGTTTATGTTAAACTCTAATAGATGTCCTTAAAGTCTAAATTTTTTATTCCCGGTATGTAGGACACTGAATGTGTATCCGACCTAGTTAGGTAGTAACTCATGAGAGAAACTAAAATTTACTATCTTCTTCTTCTCTGCATTGGGATTTATATGTTGGTGCTTCGTGTTTTCTTCCGTTACGAGAATATACAAAGTTTTTTGTTCCTTCCTGATGATGCAACCACATAAAACTCATGTGTGCTTGTGATTTGGTTGTTTTTTAAAATAATTAGATTACTATTTTGCAGTTGTGTTAATACTTTCACAAGTTTTTGCGTAACATGTATAAGAGAGTAATATTGACCTTCACATTCAGAAGATGAGCTACGATCGATGACGAAATTGGGTTCAAACATGATTAAAAGATCTAATTTAGGGGCGTTTGTGTGAAAAACGTATATAAATAAATCTAAACACCTCATTGGCAAGTAGGGGAAGTTACACTTACTTGCACACGGTTTCACCCTATGCCCGTGATCATATTGTATTTAAGGTCGTTAGGTCGTTTTTAACACCTTTTTTCTAAAATCTATTGAGAGCAACTCGACTTATCCCGTATTTGATGGTTATTGACTCACTGGACTCTTTGGGAGTTTAAAATGTTGCGAGGAAATATCAATACAATAATTAACCTCAAAATGTCGCATATCGGTATCCATTTGACGGTTCTTACACGATCAAAGATGGAAGAGTGTGTGCTTAACAACATTGTATATCAGACTTTAAATGCTTAATTTCATCTTGTCATACGAAAAAGTAGGTCACACATGTCATTTCTTTGCTGATTTTCATTTCGTGTAAACCTCGCGTCAGGATAAGAAATGAAGATGTGTCTAAACTAAAACGTCTCGTTATTTAGTCTGTGAGGAGTAAGAATTGTCAGTCACTGTTTGGCGGTAGAGGTGTAAGGTATGCCGTGCTTACAAAAACACATCACATCACATCAAGTTAAAATTTGAGCACATCACACCATAACACATCACTTGATATAATACGAGCACATCATGATAGTTTTGTTCCATGTTGTACCGTCCCCATCCTAATTGACACTCGATACAACATGCAACACGGGTAAATACGAATCACAACAGATCACTCGCACGTATAAACACTATACTCAACACGAATAAAGCGCACATAATATAACATATTACATTATGTTTCACAAAAGTCTTTACTCAAGGTAATTTTAGATCATTTTATTTTAATTTTTTATATTAACTATTTTCAATGACAATGTGTATAATACTTAAAAAAAAATTAAGGCAATAAATATATTAAAATATATAAAATTGATGTTTTAAATGTATCATTTATGGCGTTCAGTTGATTGTAAAAAATAAATAATGATGTAATTGTTATTACCTAAAATCATTCACCGATTTTCAAAAATAAAATACAATAATATCATGTGATAGATAATATTATATATAAAATATTGATTAAATTTGTTATAATTATCTCAAAAATTTATCAAATTACTCATTGTGCAAATATAAAAGAAAAAATTTATTTGGAAAAATATAATATAAGTGTGTCAGTGTGACGCTACACGACGCAATACGGTTTTCATATGTTATGCTTATATACTATGTTGTATTTTGCTTTTGATTAAAAAGCACAACACGACATGATATAACATGATTTAAATTATTGGCATAACACGCTTTGTATATTTTTTCGCGTGTTGTGCCAGCACAACATGATACATTTTTCATCTATAGTTTGAAGGGATCTCAAAGCACATTTTTTGTTCCAATTTCCCTAGGCGTAATCTCCATGGAGAATTCCTACGGTAAGAATTGTCTATTGTCACGCTCACAAAATAACAAAATATAACCGGAATTCGAGAGCGAAGCTACATATAAGTTTGAGGTGGCTCCCACCTCCCCTGGACTTTGGAAAATTTTCCTTTTTCTTGTTTAATTTTTTAGTTTCTTTAAAAAGTATATAATTTTAGTCGTTTGTAATGTAATCAATATCGAATTTCGGTGGGTATCGATTGGACCGAGATACTTGTACGATTCTATATTTTAGTGAATATCGATAAATATTGGCATCTCAGATAAATATCGAAATCGATATTATCAACGGTATTTCGGTCATCTCGGTCGAAAATAACTACATTAATCACTCATAAAAAAAATTTACAAAATATACCATAACCGTTTTCAAGTCGACATTTTTTATTTTGTTTTTTATATTACCATGGAAGAAAAAGAAATAAAAGGTAATTAACACAAGAAAGTAATTCACCTATTAGATTTCCACTATATGAAGATCAAGAATATGACTTTTATTAAAGGTACTTTAAATTTTTCCTACATCTTTTTTCTTTTATTTATAAATAACAAAATTGGTTCAATAATCTTTAAATTAGTTTTTTATAGGTCTAAAAGATAAGTAAAATAAAATATTTTTTTAATATCTAATATTTTAAAAGATATTTTTTTAATATCCAATTTAGACATTCTATCCAAAAATTTATCTCTTAAAATAACCATAATTAACCTATATACCCTTATATGAAAAATCCAATATCGTAGATATACAATACAGCGAACAATTACAACACACGTCAATAATATTGTGTTGCTATGAAATCAATTAATACACGCATCAACAATTAAATGAAATCAGACGTACAAAAAAGAAAACGGAATAAAGACTTTGAACTTGCCTAAAATAATTTAAGTTATTAAAAATAAATAAAAGAGAACTTTGAGATACATTACTGTGTGTAATCATTAACTAATTTAGGTCGACTTAGTAAAAGAAACTCAAAAAGAAAACAAAAGAAACTTAGGCCCACTTGGTGCTACTGTTTTTCCATCAAGAAATACTCCAATGGAAGATTTTAACGTGAGCTCGATTCAAGGAGTGTTAATTAGCCTTTGTGGTAAGCTTGGTCAATATATACTAGCTATTATAAAATATAATAATGTTTTTTAAGTAATTATTGTTGTATGGCTAAAATACTATATGAATAATTTAAAGAATTATAGTATATATCTAAACCTGGATAAATTAGTTTTATCATGTATATTCTAACAAATAACATATTTTTTTCAGAAATGTATCTGGTTTCACCATGTATATTCTGTCAAATAAACATGTTTTTCTCATGATGTATCTAGTTTCATCCTGCATATTCTATCAAATAAACATGTTTTCCTTAAGATGCATCTGAGTTTCATCCTGTATACTTAGATATTTTATTTATTTTTATGTTGAAGTGATGGTGGCTTTTGTTGTTTTTTATTAGTATTGAGAGTGATGGTGACAATAATGCGTGGTGTTTGTTACGGTTGAAAATTTTGGTATGGTGATGGTTATGCTAGATCTTTTATATTTATATGGAACGTGTGGCAATATAATTTTTCCTATCTTATTTTTAGCTACGATACAACCAGTATCAACCTAGTTATTTTTTGAATAATTTATTTTTCTTAGTTTAAGGATGCACCCAGTTTCATCCTAGTTATTTTTTGTATCGTATTTTTTATCTCAGTTTAAGCCAATATGCAACCAGTTGCATCTTAGCTATTTTTCAAATATTTTTTCTACCTTAGATTAAGTTAGAATGTAACTGGTTTTATCCTAGCTATTTTAAAAAAAAAATGATAATCGAATTTACCATCAACAATTGATCTTGTTTTGTAGATCATTTAAAACCCTTTCCAAAACTATAAGTTTTATTAAAATTAGATATATATTTAAGAAGTTATGAATTTATTTGTGGTTTGTTTTTAAATTGGAGGGGAAAAAGATATACAAAAAGAAAAACATAAATAGGAGGGACATAATTGTCTAGGAATTTTGGTGTCCATTTCACCTATTCATAATGTTTACTTGTCCACTAAAATCATATTTAAAGGATATTTGGATAATAGACCCATTTTCTCTATAAATAATTCAGTTGGGAAATAAATTTCACATTGTAATATAGTATTTTCTTTCGTATTTAAAATTTAGGGTTTATTTATTTTATTTAGTAATTTTAATTTTTACTTGTATATCCTAAATCCTAATAGATTTCTTGATTGATAACATTGATATATTGAGGGATCATGATTTTCTTACATTTTAAGATTATAAGGTTGGATATGTGATTTGATTTTGGGAGAAGACTAATCCAGATTATTATAAATTGTATCATATGTTTAATTTTTTTCATATTCAATTATATGACTAATTCAAATTATTGTAGGTACAAAAAGAAATTTGATTTGCTTCGTACAAATGAATAGAGATAGAAATGAAACTAACAACAGCCGATCGAGTGTTTTTTAACGATAAAAAAATTGTAAAACATTAGACTTCGGAACAGTATGAGTGATGAAATCCGTGCATATTTTTTAGCTTAAAAACAAATTACTAAATTTTTTGTAATAAATTCAATTATTGATAATTTTTGAGTTGAGCCATCGGTGATGTTGAAGTTTAATAGTTTTGGACTAATCTTTGGTTGTATTATTTTGCATTTTTCCGCTTAGCCTTTCCTGGGAAGATATCCTGGCTCCACCGGAATTAATAGTGTTAGAGATGTGTGTTCAACGACCACAGTCGATAAAGCATTTTTGTTTATTAGTTGAGGTTTTCTTTTACTAGGAATTAATAGTTAATCTATTTTTGGTGATCCGTTTAGTATGTAGTTCATCTATTTTGTATGATTAATCGTTAGTCTAAAATTTTATTTTTGGACTAAATTTATTACTCGTTGGTCCAACTCACATATGAATTATGAGAGATATTTTTAAAATATTTCTAGTTTATCCTTTCTCTAACGTATATATAAAACGAGTTGAAATTAAATCTTAGCAGATTTTCTTTCCTTTCTTCAGTTCAGATCCGACTTTCGCTCTCTCTCTGCTTCTGCTGGTGTTCTTCAGTTTTAGGGTTTCGATCTCAAATCTCCAGGGTTTTTTTCTAGTTAATTTTCTTCTCTGTTATTTGATTTATTTTATGCTTTGTTCTTTTTTTTAAAAAATTAAAATCATGATAATCAACTCGATTTCACGATTTTGTTGCTTTTCTTACACTGAAATCGTGATGATTATCTTTTTCTATGCATGGTTTGATCTCGTTCTTTTTCATGTTTTAGTGTTTCTGTTGATTTTTGAAACTGATTTTTGTTGTTCTGTTTCGTTCATTAGATCGTCGTATTCTGTTTGTTTACATGTAGTTGATAATAGGTATGATTTGGTTTTCTTTTATTTTTTCAAGAACTTATGATTTATGTTCTTTGTTCTGTTTTTTTTTTTTTTTGAATGATTCTTCAATACATGTTAATGTGTACTGTTTTTCTAAGCTTTTTGATATGTACTGTTGGTATATATATTGTATGGTATACCATTTTTGAATCAGTACATAATTGTTTGTATTGCATATAATATGCTTTTATTTGTTTGTTTTGTGTGAATCTGTAATATTTGTTATACTCCTAAACCAGTACATATTTTGTTGTAGCGTAGATTTGGTGTTCCTATCATCTGAAAATATATGTTTGATTTTTATTTGGATCACATTCCTACAGGTTCAACATGTCAGGTGTTGGTTCTAACCCAAATACCTTTTACTACTCTCATTTATACCACAAGAACACCACATTGCATATTTGGTTACGTTATCTTCAACTTTGGAAGATTTGAAGTTTACTATTTCCAATGCATGGAGCTGGTTGACTCCATCAACTATTGTTGTTAATTATGTTGAAAATGGAGTGAAAGTCCATGTCCTTGTTGATGTATCGCTTCAAGGGCTTGCTGCATTACATTTTACAAAGAATTCAGATTTCTTTGAGTTGCATGTGGATGTGTTTTATCTGGTGCATCTAGTTCTTCGGGAAGTGCTGATTTTGACAACAATGTTGAGTTGGTTGTGAGTGCTAGGAACAATTATTTGAAAGATTGTAAAGAGGTTGCAAGTGTTCTTTTTTCCGATGGTTGAGAGAATGTTTTTGAAGATAAAAACCGTCTCTTCCATGGTGGTGTTTAAGATGTTTGGTTAGCATGTGAGAAATATTGTTTGAGGACTGGATATAAGGTTAAAAAATTGAAGAATGACCTTGAGAGATTCACGATGAGATGCAGCAATGACTGCTGCTCTTGGATGCTTCATGCGGTTGCCATGAATGGGTCTTTGGATGTGTTTAAGATAAAGGATTACGTGGGTAGGCACACCTATGGTGCTGGGTATAGGTTGAGGAGTCCAACTGTTTCGAGGAAGCTTATAAATTATTTAGTTCATGAGCGTGTCAAGCACAACCCTCTCATAAAGCCGTCAAAAAAAATGGAAGCACGATAATTTCTTATAGACATATATGGCTAAGATACCTGATTAGGATATCAAGAGATTATGGATTATATTAAAGTTGGGGGAGGGATCAATATCAAGTATCACCACGCATATCATGCATTAGACTTATCGCATCAAATGATTTTTGGTGACGATGTAAAATCATACACTAATCTTGTTTGGTGGGTCACTGTTGTTGGGGAAACCAACCCAGGGTCTTATATTGATTTTGACTTCAACTACGCAACAAGGAGATTCAACAGACTTTTATTTTCTTTGGAGCTTGTAGAGAGGGTTATAAACTTTGTCGTCCAATGATCTTTTGTGATGCGACATTTCTTACGAGGAGGTCCAAAGGAGGTCTAATGGCTGCGACATGTTTTAACGGCAATCAAGGTAACTTTTTTATATGGTACATATTTGATATGTAACTGTTTTTTATGTACCAGTACAAAGAGAAACGTAGTTTATTTTCTGGTACATATCAATATATATTGTAGGATCATACACATCATATATAAAGCATATTGATATACACTGTAGGTATAACATAATTTGAAGGTGCAGACATGAAGTACATATTGATATGGGCTTATTTTTTTTTTCCAGGTGTTTATCCTTTTGCATATGCATTAGTTCCTGGCGAAGATAATGATAATTGGCATTGGTTTATGGAAAATCTTAAAAAAGTTGTGAACCATCGTCGCATCACCTTTTTGACTGATCGAGGTGAAGGTTTGTTGAATGCAATTCCTGAAGTTTTCCCTGATTCTTATCATAGCTATTGTTTTTTCCACTTGAAAAAGAACTTACCCATCAGTAAGTCTGATGAAAAATATAAAGAAGTGATAGACTTTTTCCAAAAAGCAACATATGCCCTTTCTCCAGCAAGATATGAAGAAGGTCTTCCAGAAATGGTTTATCTAGGAAGGCCTTGGGCTGTTGAATACTGCCGTAACATTCCTAGGGAAAAGTGGTCTAGTGCATACTTCCCAGGATGTAGGTATGGTCAGACTTCTTCAAGCATTTCCGAGTCTTTTAATAACTGGATTCGCCGCGAGAAGAAGTTACCTCCCTGCGCTCTCTTTGATACAATCAGGTTTTTATAAGTTTCTTGTAACACTACAAGTATATATGTACTTTTTTTTTTAATATGCTCCACCAATCTTCTTCTAGTACATATTTTTGTTTTTTGCACTATGTATAATATGTTTTTTTTTTTTTTAATTTTATTTGTTGTGTAGGCTACGGGTAATAGAGTTGATGTCTGAACATCGTGAAGAAAGTCTTTTGATGGATCCGGAACTCTTAACCCATGTGTATCAATCCTTGCTTGAACTACACATTCAAATTGGTCATCCTTGGAACGTTAGTCAGTCATATGCTCACGTGTTTGAAGTTCATTCCCCAAGGTTAATTTTTTAGGTAACATGCTCTTTTGATGTGAGATATCCACTAAACTAGTTTCTTAGGGGTACTGCAGAAAACATATCAAATATGTATTGTGCAAATTATCTTCTTGAGTTTGTGTAGGGAAAATATCAATATGTATTATGCAGATTATCTTCTTGGGTTTGTGTAGGGAAAATATCAATATGTATTGTGCAGATTATATTCTTTTTTGTTTGTGTAGGGAAAATATCAATATATACTGCGTAAATAATATGCTTGGTTTCTTGTGTGAAGGTCTCATATGGTAGATCTACAACAAAAGAGTTGTACTTTCCAAAGATAGCGCGTGGATGGTTTTCCATACTCGCATGCTACTGCAGCTATTGCTGCATCTGGGGTAAAGTTCCTTGATTATATTGATGAATACTTCAAAGTTAGTTGTTATCGCCAGCTATATTCAATCGCTATTACACTTGTTCCTAATCACGACAGGTAAGTTTTTAAGCAATACGTATTGATATTTTTTATGGTAGTATCATACATGAGAATGGTTTTAAGCAGTACATATAAACCATAAACTAGAACTAGCATAGTACATATTGATATTTAGTGTAACATACATCAACAAAAACTTCACAAGTATAGTAGATTTTTCTTATTTATGTTTTCAATATACCACAGGCCTGATGAGTATACCGCAGAAGATATTATTCTTCCACCAATAGTAGTTAGGGCTCTTTCAGGAAGAAGAAAAAAGAATCGCATCAAAAGTGCATGAGAGAGGAGCAAAAATCAAGTTACATGTTCAAATTATAAATTGAAAGCTCATCAGAACAAGGCTATACGCAATGTTATCCGTCAGTACCAATATACGGATGAAAATTAATTTCATTACAGTTTTTTTAGTATATTTGGGATTTAAATTCTTTTAGAAGATACTTGTCGTATTTTTTTAGGTTTCTTTTTTCAGAACTTGTTTGTGTGCCAACTGAATTATGTTCTTAATGACAGAACGAGAGTTTGATGATATAAATCTTATATTTTGCTCCATATTTAAAGATGTATGAACATGTGGTTGAATGTCATTCACTATATACGGGGGTCGAGGGGGCAGTGCCCCATTGTTATTAGTGATTTTTATTTCCAATACATTTTTCTTTCATTTAGTAATAAAAACACAAAAAATACACATAAACAAAGTAATTTTTTAAATTTATATCAATATGTACTTCATAGTACATGTCAATATGTACTTTTTTAGAATATGAATCTATTGGTTCAGAGTTTCAGAACAAAGTACATATCATTATGTACTTCCTAGCACATATCAATATGTTCTGCCTTTCTATATAACTCTAAAAATAAATAGAAACCTAACAATGCTAATAAAGATCATCACATATATATAAAAAAACATAATAAGATCCTGATATAAGTATATAAATCCTTATCAGTTCAATAACTAAAAACCAAGTTCAATAAGTAAAAAGAAAGTTACTGCACTACATATCCATACCAACTCTGCAGGTAAACATTTATTTTCATTTGGGGGGTCCCAACTAATTTCAGGCGGAGTGGCTGTCAACAACCTGCATGATAATTTGATTCTTTTCTTTTGAATCTTCTTCATCAATTGTTCTTCATCTCCCAAACTTTTTCCATCACGATCAATCTTTGATCTCCTCTTGATAAAATGCATTATATATAAAAGGCAGTCTTGCCATATTTCTTGTTGTGGACACCCATAGTCAGTCAACCTTAAGTTGTCACCTTCTCTCTTTGATTCTCAGCCAAGAACTGATTGATTGGATTGAACAAGTATTCATATATTTTTTGGAATTCTCATAACAATGATCCCTGAACGCCACAGACGAGTTGTAATGGACGAATTTTTGGGTTTCAAACTCAAACTCGAGCAGTGTCCAATGCTTGTTGTCATGGCACATGGGTACAAGGATCTTCTCGATGTCGTTGTTCATTGTCAAGATTGGCATAATAATACTGGTCACTTTTGCTCCCTGTAAAGTCTCTGGTTTGTCGACATGATACTGAAAATTGGAAACGTTTAAAAGGTTATTTCACAAAGTATATATCAATATGTACTTTTTTTCATATCCAATGTTCAAAAGTATAAAAGAAGAAAACAACACATACCCAAGCAGCTGGATCCAGGTGCAACACCTTTAAGTATTTTCTTTCTGCCTCAGGATTTGCTTGGTCCTCTTTAGACGCCACTTGAAGCTTATACTGAGCGTAGTTGAGAATATTTTGCTCAAATGCTCTGTTGAAGATCAAATCTTCAATTGTAGCCCCGCTGACGCAGATACCACCTCCATCCTCTACTGTCCAAGCAACTGAGATGCACATTTATAACAAAAACACATATTGAAGTAAGTTTTTTTGATATGTACTACAAAACTTACTTTATTTAAAAGTAAAGTGAAAGATAGAAAGTACTTACATTCTCTTTCCTTTCTCAAAGTATGGAAGTAGAATCGTTATTTGTTCATCTGTCATCTTCTCATAGAGTGGTGACTTCACAAGATCCATGAAATTCATACGAGGTTTCTAAGCTTTACGAGCTTTATTGTTCTTTCCTGTCTTTATTGTCTTTTTTCGTTGGTCAGTTTTCGACTTATTCTTTTCAGAAAACTTACTTCCAGTATCAAATAATGAATCTGTCTTCTTTGCTTCGCACGAGTTACTTGCCTGTTAACTTGTTCTCTAGTTGGTAGTGACTTCTTTGCAACAACTTTTGGTTTTGCTTTCGCTTTGGAAGCAGTCATCTTGGCAATTTTGGTTGCTAGTGGCCCGTCGCTTGACGTTTGGGTGGTTGTAACTTCATATTCCTGCATTTTTGAATCCAGATTTTTAGTACTATATTTGAATCATATTTTTTCAAACAAAGACAAGAAAGGTAAATTACCACAAGTAGAAGATATACCTCTGGGTCATTTTCCTGCTCAGGTCTGACTTGATTTGCCTTCATCTCAGGTGTAAGTTAGTTCGTCTCAGCTGTAACTTGTCGAACTTCTACACGTCGTAAATTATTTCCAACTAAATTATCAAAATGTATGCGAATGTCAATCCCAAACAGAGTATGGCTTGAAACACTACCATTATCTTGGCTGAGAGATGCATATTCCTCATCATAAACTCCCTTGCTGGAAATGGCTAAGTCCAAAAATTCTTCAAATGTGAACTTTTCAATGTCTTTCATCTTCGCCATCTCAGTAAACAAAGGTACTTTCATGTCCACGAAGTTGTCGACCAAGGTTTTAACGTCTTGTTCATTAGGGTTCTGTGATACCCCTTTAATAGTTTCAATACTCTGGTCTGTAGCTTCAATCACCTTTTTCACTGCTTCTTGTTGAAGTCCATGTAAATCATCCTGCAACCACATAGTTTTTTTCATGATAGTTAAATACATATTGATATGTATAGTTATATGACAATAATAAAACACATTTGTAATCAAGTACATATTGATATTTTACATTTATATTGATAAACAAATTTGTAATAAAGAGTGAAACTAGCCAGCATTACTTACTTGTGTGTTGCGTTTCTCTTGCATCTCTTTGACCTCTTTCTCCAAGTCAGATTTAGCCGATGTTTTAATAACAGAAACATCAACACCATAAAATTTATGCACCGAAGGTGGTGTTGACAATGCAACATTATATGGAACCCTTTTGATGGTGGTGTCACTCAAAACATTTTGTTCATCTTCTGTTGGAGTAGTCGCAGTTGGCACTTCTTCTGTTGGAATCTGAACAAATGGATCTCCCAAAACTACTTCATCTTCTGTTATGTTTTCACAAACAGAATTTGTTGTAGCAGTAGGAGATGGGAATTCTCCTGTTGGGTCAATACCCAAATGAGTGGGACTCCCATCAATTGAGTCTCGAAACTCTTCTTCATTTTCAGGCTGCAATGGAGAAGCTTTCATGTATATGTCATTCAACATTTGCAGAAGCTTTGATACATCAAGCGGTCCATCTTCATGCTGCATGGTGTTCGCTTCACCCCATTTTTCAAAGATTGTCTTTGTCAAATCTTCATATCTTGCTTTCCTATTATCTTCCTCCACTGCCTTCCCTGCAGTTTCTTCTTTATCTTTTACCTTTTCAGTTTCACTCTCCTCTTCTACAAGTCTTCTTGTGATTCTATTCAGAATTTGCTTTTCTTGATTGGTGTACGGAACCTTGAAATTTTCATGGAACTGTACCATAACAACAAAATATGTACTTAGAAATATGTACTATAAAAACTAGTTTTTTTCATGAGGTACATATCAATATATATTATAAGATAACAAACATCATACATCCAATACATATCATTATATATTGTAGGATAACAAACATAAATGCAGTAAATAAGTACATATTTTTCTTACCTCATATTCAGTTGTATCACTGTCTTTTTGGAGTGCAGCACATAAGTTTGTCATATTCCATTTGACAGCTCTTGGAACAAACTTTTTTTCCGGAATCGTCTTTATTTCCTCCGGTTCCAACAAATAGGTATGCTATGCATACCAAATCTGTTTTGGAAAGAAAAAAATTCACCAAAACAAAGTTAAATATAAATCATGATTTTCATTGAGTAAACTACTAAAAAGATTTTTAGTACGTATTCTTACCAATAAATAGTTCAGACATCCGGTAGTATTCTCGACTGCATTTACATTGTCATTTAGTGACTTTTCTAGGTAAAAATGTATCAAATCTGGCCATGACACATTCTTTACAGCCTCGAGATCCTCCACAAGACCAATGTACTTTTTAGTCAACGGATTTGCATCTTTTGTTGTGAAAAACAACGTGATACACATGAATAGGCATATAAGCCTTACAAGGTCTTCATCATCTCTCACTTCTTCACTTTTTTACTTACTCCCTTCTTCAATATCTTATTCACTTTCTTCTTGTTCATTTTCTTCATTCTCTGTATTCTCTTGATCACTCCCACTTTCTTCAGGTTCTCCGTCACTTTGCTTTTTTTCAGATTCTCCAACGTTTTCATTTGTTTTCTTCTTAGTTGCTGGTTTTTTTCTTAAAAGTTTCAAGATTTCTTCTTGTATCCTCACTCTATTTATATTTTTCTACATCAAGAAAGAACCTTTGGAAGAAAGCATTGTTTCGATATCCACCCCTTGATGTCAGCATCATATTTTTATGTTGTCTTTTCCATGCTCTTGGCATTCCAAAGATAACACCTATTTCTTCAGGAGTGGATGTCAGAATATGTGAAACTCCATGCCTTTTGAACTCAAATGTGAGCTCATTCACAACTTTACTTCTCTTCTAACACTGTATTAGATTGATCACCGTAATTTCATTCTTCATCCAGTGATCTACACCAAGATTTGTGTACCAGAACATCAAAAAAAGGTTCCCATATGATTGCTCACCAATGATCCGCAACTGAGTTTCACTAAACTCAAGCTTTGCAGCCCTGATTGCTCTAACTAGTGAGAAAATTCTCATGAAACCACTTCTGTAGATTTTCCTAGCAGGTGCATGTGCTTTTGTCTTTTTTGTGGTTTTTTTGACACTACCTATATAATAAACACACTGTCAATAACCCTACAATAAATCATTATATATTATAATATATAACAAAGTATATATTTTGATATGTTGATATCTATCTGTTATATCATGAACAAAGTATACATTGATATGTACTGATACAATTCAAGATTAGAACAAAGTACATATCAATATATAATATCATGTATGCAAGATCTAGATGCTATAATATAGAATAATATATATCGATATATATGCTTTATATCTATAGCATGAACAAAGTATATATTGATATGTACTGATCCAATTCAAGATCTAGAACAAAGTACATATCAGTATGTACTTATCCTGCAATCAAGATCTAGATGTGATAGACACATTTTTATGTATAAATTGCGCTCGATTATCTATTTCGATAGTGTTCGGTTTTGTACTTTTTATTGTTTTTTGTGTTTTTGTAGGTATTCTTGAGAAATAAACATTTACGGAAAAATCCGCTCAAAAAGTGATAAAGGCACCCGTAAAATTAATAAAGGCATCCGGGGGAGATTTGATAAAGGCACACAACTCTTGGATTTGGGGCACCCCCTTCTTTGAATTTGAAACCGAAAATGGCGGGAAGACTTTGGTTGCGTGAGAAAGTTTCTGTATGATTTTGTTAACCGAGTTTTAGGATTTTAAACGTGTGCTTGGTATCTCAAATTGTTCAAACACTCAAAAGATAACAAAACATGTCAAGTAGGATTAATTTTACTGAAAAAAATGGTTGACAGTCAAGATTTTTGCCGGTGAATCCTTTTTCACCCGGGAATTGGTTAAAGGGATTTAGAGTATGATTTGGATAAGTTTTGGGAGTCCTTATCGGTTAAGAAGGATCTCTAGGGTTTACTAATGTTATATAAAGCAAAGAGAGTCGAAGAGAAAGCTATGGGGAGAGAGCCGCAACGAAGAAAAAAAAATCTGAGAAGTGAAAGAGAAGAGGAAGAACATAAGGCATCAGAGAAGTGTTGTTCTTTCTTTCGCTAACGCAGGCACTGAAGCAGTCTTACTTCAACAGCACCTTAAGTCCGTTCTTTTCTTCTGTTTTCTTTTCTTTCTTTTGTAACACAGAGAACAAGTCTCTATAACGCTTATAAGCGTTTCTGTTCTCCTGTGTTACTATTATTTCACCATTGTAAGCACTTTTTGAGCTATGAAATATATTTTTGAGGGTCTTTCCAATACAATGAGCTAATCATCATCATTGGGGCGACGGAGGAAGCTATTTCTCCAATAATTAAGTGGTAACTTCTATTTTATCTATTTTTTTACAATTCTTTTATTATTAGTTGCTTTGAATTAAATTGAAAAAAACGGTTTTTCTCAAATAATTGTGTTTTCTTTTGATGGGTCATGCTTAGTTTTAAACTTTTGATGTCTCATACTTTCAATTTACAATTATTCTTTTAAAAACCTAACTTTGACAATATTTAGAATAAGTTGAATACAAGAATTGTAAGATTTTATCACTTGAAATATTGGTTAATAGTGAAATCCCTAACCCTAGTTCTTCCCATCAATTTAAAATCAAGTTTGCTTTAGTCTTCTTTATTTTTAGTCATTAAAATTAGGTCTAGAAGTCGAATCTTCACAAGTCTGAGAATCAAACCCTTTTTACCACTATATTAAAATCATATCAAGATGCTATAACATGAAAATAAGTATATACCGATATGTACTGATCCAATTCAAAAATTAAAACTAAAAAACAAGTACATATCAATATATAACCTATGTTGCATGCTAGATCTATATGTTATAACATGAAAAAACTATATATATTGATATGTACCGATGTTGTATGCTATATCTAACTCCTATAACATGAACAAAGTATGTTATATATTGATATGCACCAAGGATTAGAATCAGTAACTTTTTTACCAGAAACAACAAAACCATTCTTCTTCTTCTTTGATGTTGATGGAGAATGAACAACAAGAGCTTTCGTAAGAAGAGCTTTCTTCTTCTTCTTTGTAGATGGAGAATCAACAACAACAATTTGCTTCTTCTTCTTCTTCGATGTTGTAGGAGAATCAATAACATCAGTGTTCTTCTTCTTTTTTGATTTTGGTGGTAGAGAATCTACAGGAGAAGCGTTCTTCTTCTTCTTTGATGGTGGAGATTGAGGAGTATTTTGTTCTTCAATTACTGTTTCTTTTATTCTTTTATTGATTTTCCTTTTGGTACCCATTTTAGGTTACTGATGCTAGATTTCTCTCAGTGGTTGAAGACGGTAAGAACCCTCACAATGCTAAACATTAGAGAGTGCAGTAAAGTTGCTGAGTAGCTTAGGTTCAGTTGCAGTAAACTGTAGAATGCTCAAAGAAATCTATGTTTCAAAGTGTGCTATTACATATTTTAATTTTGTTGTTTGCGCTGGGTTTTTCGATTTGGTTTCAGGTGGTTTCCAAAATCTTTCCCTAAATTTTCAGGTTTAAACGAATTAAAGAAGGTAGCTGAACTGAAAATTCGGTTATACCAAACTGAGAAGTGGAGGAGGTGGAGCACATAGATGGTTCACACATGATGGCCACTAAAGTAATTTTAACTTTTGAAAAAGATTTTACCTACGAATAATTAGATTCTCCCGATAAACTATAGGATAATTAGGTCCGAATTTTCTGGACCAACCAGCAAATTTTTCTTCTTTTTAATTTAACTCCGATATAAAATCTATATTATTAGTAATCAATTATTTTTCCTCACCTTTTTTTTTTCTTTTTAATGACACGTCATAAGATTTTACAGAATCTTAAACAGAAAAAGCAAATTAATTGCCGTTTCAGAAAGATCAAAGCTAATTAATTACATGCTAATCTGTTTCTTAACAGATGTTTAAAGACATCCATGCGGTCCTACGTGTCACTGTTTACATCGTCGGTTATTTC
This sequence comes from Papaver californicum, assembly GCA_023531435.1. Lineage (NCBI taxonomy): Eukaryota > Viridiplantae > Streptophyta > Magnoliopsida > Ranunculales > Papaveraceae > Papaver > Papaver californicum. The sequence continues at coordinate 13,613,713 of JAJJMC010014687.1, read as the reverse complement.
ATTATCGTCACCTACGAAGTTTCAAGTGACCTTCCTCATGTTTCACTTGAGTACTCTTTCTCAAAATAGCATCCAGTTTTATAACTTCTCGCGATATTTTGGTATTCGTTTCCTTACACCCCCTTCATTCAATGTTGAGGGTAAGAAAGTCAAAACTGTTACCCTAACTTCACATGGTCAGCGTGGCTACAGTAGACAACTCTTTTTGGATTGATCCAATCCAACGGTAGCTACCCATTTAACATTTCGATATTTATATTTAGAAGAAACAAAATCTAAGGTGTGTTCTTCTTCCCGATCATAGTCATACTCTGTACGTAATTTGATTTTACTAATCCCAATACCCGATCATAGTCATGTTACGTAGTTTTAAATTGTTTTAAAGCTGCGATTAATTTGATTTTACTACTCCCAATACCCGATCATATTCATGTTACGTAGGTTTAGATTGTTTCAAAGCTGCGATTAATTTGATTTTACTAATCCCAATACCCGATCATAGTCATACTCTGTACGTAACTAGGTTTAGATTGTTTCAAAGCTGTGATTAATTTGATTTTACTAATCCCAATAATTTATATTGGTCGGGACATGATTAACGTGCGGGCACAATGGAATCCAAGATCTCGACGCTGTACCGTATATAATTTGATATATATATATATATATATGTAGCCAAATGGCGCAATATGACGATCTAGTGATATACCTCTCAAACAAGTTGGGTAGTGATGTTTGTTTTTCTATATTTTAATTAGCTCGGTAACAAGAAATATTTGATACCGTTAGCTCGGTAACAATCTATCAGAGTATCGGCATCATTCCTTATATTTGATACAGTTAATCGTCATGTAACAAATTTGATTGAGGGCAAACATTACCTTTCAGTTGTGCTTGTTATCGTTGGTACTTTTTGCATGCAATATTTGTCATGTACCGCGTACGACATTGGTTCAATACCGAACTAGTGATCTCTTTAGGTTGATGGTTTGAATCGTGACTAAGCTTATTCGTGTTTCCAAGAGCATAGATTTCAATTGTGTGCAATTAGTTTAATACTGCTTTTGTTTTTAAAAGATAGGCTTGTTTCAAGCCTATCGTGTTTCTGAGAGCATATGATTTTATGTATAATTAAAACAAATTTATCTTTTTGAAACAGATCAGTAATTGGTTATAAAATTTCATTAATAGAGATTGATTATAAAATTATCTTATAATTTTTTATTTTTTTTTACAATACTAGAGTAAGTTGAATGGTGAAGTTCTAGCAATTCCATATTTGGAAAAAATGAGGAATATCAAGTTTAATGGTTCTGAAGTTGCGGTCGTTTACATTTTTTCTAAGGCATGTTTCAAGGGTTTTTGGAACATAGTTTGGAATCTAAATTAAAACGCTAATCTGAATTGCATTGAACGTCATTCTGAATTGCATTAAATATTGTGGTCGTTATTGTTCCTACCCGACTGTCGATTTTATGGAGCAAGATTGAATGCAATTTAGAATGTTGCTCAACACAATTCAGATTGGTGTTTTGGAATCTATTTTACTTTTCCATAATTAGAATTGAACTTCCATAATTTTATTCCATATACTGATGTGTTATGGAACTTGGAAAATGGAATTCTTCCACTATAAGACTTACTCTTAGTGTCATGTAGTAAATATTATCCTACTATTTGTATATTACGATTTAATTGGTTGATGCTTTGGTTCAACTGCAAGCAAACATTGTCTTTTAAGAATTGGTTATTGGATGACGAGAGCTTTATTGTAGAACATATCACTGATATAAAAGATCGGTCTTATAATAACATAATTCCATTTGGGGTTACCAATCCAGTAGATCCAATGGTGAGGATTATTTTTTATATGAATTTGGTAACTTCCCGTTAGTAACCCATTGTAGTAGTTATGGTAATTTATATCGTGCGATTTCTATACTGTTTGTCACTGGATTAGTGATTCCAGTTGAATTATTCTTTAGAATTTACTATTGAATGTAAAGAGTTAGTCCTTTAAAATATATGTAATATCGTGTTTTAAATAGTAATTGTCAGAGTTAGAAAGATAGTTCTCTTTTCAATATATTAAAATGTTTATTAGAAACAAAAGGATAGTTAGAATAAAAAAAAACGTCTATCTGCATATCCATGGGCTAGCTTGAGTGATTGATGTTACATGCTATCTTCGGTCGCTTCGCGAAGTGCCTCTGAGGCTTCATGATTGAGTGAGGCTAACTTCTTTCCTAGCTGTAGCGATCTTTTGAAATCACAATAACTAGGCGCTGAATAGCCATACTTCCGCTATAAATCAGAAGTGAGGTAAAGCTATCTTTGATTCTTCCTTTTGAGGGACGAACCGGAGCTAACTCCAGTGCTTGTCAGTCACCAGCTCTAAAAGGAAGTAACTAGTCACTGCGTCCCTCTCCTGAGAAATGATCCATTCATAAATGATCAATCAGGAGTTCTATGTGGCCCTTCTTAATGTGAGTGGTATAGAAGCGGGTAGAGAAAGACAAAATTAATGGCTATATTCTTTATCCCCTTCTGGTTTCATAGTTGGAGCTATCTTTAAAATGCATCGAAAAAGGCAGTTGAAGTTGTTCTTTGGTTGACTTCCCCGGGTTTGACCCTTCCTGTTGTTGCAAGCTTGGTGATTTCGACAAGTATAAGTATGCCTTTACTTTAATATAATGGATCTTGCGCCTTTATTCTTCAAGGATTGTGCAGTTCTCGAGTCAAGGGATTGAAGCTAGGCGACAATCAGAGAGGTGAATGATCAGGGTCGACCCGGCATTCCTTGCAATAGGAGAATGATTAGTCAATCAGGAAGGAACCTCGGCGTAAGATTATATTGTAATAAAAGAAAGAGGAATCTGTTTGTTATCCTTGTTCTTAATAGCTAAAGTATAAAATTAGTGTTGTAGTAGGTTCAAGTCCAAATAGAAGGGGAGGAATCCGCTCTAAGCGAAGGGGTAATCTGCTTTCTTTTATGGTCTGGTTGGGCCCTAGACTCGACGGTGCACCTGAGATCAACCACGACCAAGATCCTCTCCTTTTAGTCGAGTGACTTTGTCCCTCTCGAGACTGTGCGTTGACTGTGCATTGTGTTATTGATCTACGAGTTCGCCTTAGAGAGATGCCTCTGGCAAACTATATGAACGGATGTCACACATCCTTCTTGGTTACAGTACTTGATCGGTCGAATAATGCCAACCACTATAGAATAGCGCTTTCTTCCTTGACAAATAGGTTCTTCCTCTTTGTATCAGTGAGCGATGCGCTTAGCTTGAAAGAAGAACGAGGTGGGCCATTGACTTGGTTCGGTGTGTCACAAGCTGAAACTTGAGTTGAGGCGAGAGCAACCTAGATTTATCATTATGGACTTCAAATGACCTAGTTTGCCTCAGAAATGAATCGCGCATTCCAAGTATCCGACACTTTGCGAGGTCTCGATCATTTACATGGACCCATTTTTCGTGGAATTTGTGGGAATTTGATGATCTATAACCGTCCCTAACGAAGGATTAACTCATCTTTGAGCATGATTCATCACTTCGTGCCGTCCCTTTAGGGTCAGGGGATTTCAAGCTCGTTCAACAAGAAAAAAAATATTTTATTAGTTGAAGAAGAGACGATAAAATGATTTGTATCGCCTTAACCCACCGGTAACAACTTAGCAAATCTTCCTTACGGAGTGCTAGTTGCCATTACATCAACATAACACATCAACTCAAATTCCTCAAAAAAAAAAAAAAAAAACAACCAAGAAATAGCAAACATATTGCTTTGTTTATAACATCAATTAAGTTGCCTTATTTACCTTTGAAAATTCTCGCACTTTTGTCCTGCTAGATGCTCCACAGTATCAACTGGGATGAAGTTCCATGAACATTCTTGAACTTGGCTGCTTGAGGAAGCTGCTACGTTTGAATAGTAATGATCAATGTTTTAAAAACTTGAACCGCAAAATAACTAGTTTTTTATTTTTTAGGAATCTTATGTTAAATCGTATATCAGAAATTCACAGTAAAAAAAGTTGTATAACTAATAAAAATTATTTACACTTACATATATACACACATTAAGAATATATAATACCAAAAATTCTACCCTCACGTACTTTGGAGGTGTTTAGTTGTCCCCATTGCCCCAAGATAAACGGTTAAAATGATGGTAGTTTAAGACCAAGTGATCTTAATCTCTTATGTAGGAGTTTCAGCTACTAGTACATCAAACACTGGATGACATACGTACGATAAAAAAATGTTTTTCCCTTCTTGCTCTCGTATCTAAAATCTCTCTTTCGAGATGCACCGCCTTAATCCATTTGTCTTGCTCTGTTTCTCCCTTAAAAACATAACCAAACCACCTTTACCAAATTTTAAACTTCTACTAGAGCCTCTAGTAGCTCTCAATTCAGAGTAATCAAGCACATGTAATTTATTAGATTTTCTGTTTAGAATTTGACTATTACTAAGATCCATCTTGTTGAAATAATTTTTTGATCGGTTTAGTTTTGATAAGGTTATTCAAGATGAATTCTGTATAAGTTTATATTGAAAAAATTATGGTGTACTTATTAGCTTTTTATTTTATGGGTTTAAGCATTAGAATTTACGGCTTGTTAACAAGTTTTTAATGATTAAATGGCATGGGGACATGTAAAGGAAAAAAATGACTTTGTGGCACAAAGTGATGTGCGAAAACAGCGGTTCTCAACCTTACTTCTTCTTTCCGCTGAACCTAATACTACGATTGGAAAAATATATGACTAGTAATTCTTTAATGTAGGAAAAATTTGCCCGAGTGCTTAGAATTAATGGTAACGGTTCCTGGTGCAACGAGAATTTGACATGACTAGTGATGCAATAAAGTCTCGTTGAAATCGAAGATTCCTAGAATTTTTATGCCCAGCCAATAACTAGGAATTAGTGTTTCAGAAGTCGTTGGCAATGCTTGGCAGTTAATTTTAGAACAAGTTTATATGCTGCTGAACAAATTGATACGTCGGATAAAGGATTTTGAGCTTAGTGACGATATGACGTACAAAGTGAGGTTGATTTTCTTGAGGGATAATTGTAAAAATACCCCAAAAATGCATGCTCCGTTGGTAAAATTCCAAGGGAATTGGAAGCCCAGGAATTGGATTCCAAGGGAATCAGCCCAAAAAAAATCAGAATCCAATTCCAAAGGAATTCAATTCCTTTGGATCCTTTCATTTCTATTCCACCCAAGAATGAATGGAATGTAATCCAATTCCAAGGGAAAATATGGAATTATCAATAAAATTACCATATTATCCTTTTCAAATCAAAAGGGTACGTTTCATTTTCATTTTCATTTTCAGAAAGCTTCGAGAGAAAGATAAGAAAGCTTCGAGAGAGGGGAGAAGAGAGAACCGAGAAAAGAGATTGAGACGATGCAGCAGAGAAAGATCAAATTTCTCTTCTGATCCTCTTGAGGATTAGGTACGTATAATATTGTTTGATTTCTTGTTCATCTTAAAAAGTTGAGGATAACTTTTTGAATTTGATTTACTTTCGATTTTCGACCTAATCTGAACATTTCCGATTGAGGTGAAAGGTTCGTAGGTGTTTCTGTAAATTTTTTACTTAGCTCTTGTTATCTGTAAGGGGTTTCGTATGTTTGTTATCTTTTGTTCTATGTACTAGGCATAGTTAGGGGTTCTATTTACGGGGTTAGTAACCGAGTGATTAGTTCTGGTGGATGGTAGTTATGAGCATGTATTGCTTGATTCTTCGAAGGTGATATCGATCTAGCTGATACTTATTAAGTAGTGTGTTTGTTTGTTTGTTTTTCAATTTACTCAGTTCAATGCCAATTTGATTCTAAATGTGTATTTTATTTTATTTATTTATTTTGTAGAGAGTTTCATGTTCAGTTTCAGTTTTTCCATGATCCAAACTTCTACAAGCTTGTACCCTTTAGATTGAAAGTAGTCATCTCTTATATTTATCCCTTTTCAATTATAGTTTTTTTCATTGTCGATTTATGACGTCATGTTCAAGTAAAGGCTTTTGTATGTAGACAGGCTTTTGTATGTAGACACTAGCATCCCAGTAATATATAAACTTTACCAACAAAAGAAAGTAGATGATAAGTCTCTACTTATTCTTGCTGCTCCTAATTAATAAATTTGATTCACTCATTCAGGATATTACGTACAATGTTGGGGTACATTCCACAACTGTTTATGACATAAAATAGATTCATTTTCGGGTGCCCATTCATCGTCATCAACTTCACACAAGAAAACTAATGCGACTACTACTTCCCATCGGTATACCTGCACATGCTACTTACTTAAAGCATGTTTTGTTTGATTCATTAATACTTCTACTGAATTCTAACTCTAAGTATACTGAATTTAAGCTGTAACTACTATTAGATTGAGACATGTTTTGGTACAAAATTCTTATCAAGTAATTAATCATCTAGGTGTTAAGCCAATGTTTTCTAACCATGAATTTATCTTTGAGACTTTTTTTTAATCTAATTTATTTTTTCTCATTTGAATTTTCAGTCTGTAAAAAAACAATATGGAGGAACTGGATACGTAAGTCCCAATGTGATGGTTGTAGTTAAGATTGAGCTGGAGAGACATTTCCAGGTAATTTTTTTTTAAAGTTGATGCTATTACAATGTGGAGGAACTGGATACGTAAGTTCCAATATGATGGTTGTAGTTAAGATTGAGCTGGAGAGCGGTTTTAACTAATCTGATGCTGGCATCTCGTTACACATGAGCTCACATTCATGTCATGTGGTTGATGAACTTAGTATCTCTTGTTACACATGAGCTCACATTCATGTCATGTCAGGTCTGACACTTTTTTTTTTAGTCTTGTGACTGGGTTTATAGAGTTGGGATTCTCTTGCAGAGATCTTACAACTGGGTTTATAGACTTTGGATTCTCTTGCAGAGATCTTATGACTGGTAGTGTGCTCTCAATACTTGATCTAGCTTTAGATGTTTTGGAATTTATATTATTTTTCTTTTTCCTTTGGCCATTTTCCTGTTATGTGCTGAGATGGTATTACTACTTCTATAACAAGGCATTTTAAAGGTATTAGCTAGAAGCTTCTGTGCTGTATTCGACGAAGTATAATTGCTTTTTTACCTCTTGTATTTAATATCTTTCTGGAACGCTTCTGTTTTGATTCATACTAGTACTAGAGAATAAGTTATTTGTACGTATAATAAGTTGAGGATAACTAAACTAATTTCCACGATTTATACAAAACTTCATCCTTTCTTGAGTCTGAAAAAATATCTGAACATCTTGTTTTATTATCACAGTACTAAGCATGGGCTTGTTAAAGACCACATGGGGCGTCCTCTAATGACAGCAACCCATGATGCCATCCATGGTGGGGTGTTTTCGACAAAGCCATAGTTTCTGCTGGTGGAACACTCTCTAAGCCTGAAGTTTTGGCTTCTATAACTGATGCATGTTACATGAGAGAAATTTTGAATTCCTACTTTTGGGTTATCCGTTTCTCCCCAATGACGAATAGTCGAATATTCGGATTTTGCTTCACGAGCACAACAAGGTATCATGATTAATTGTGTAACTTTTTTGTTATTCCACCTGTAGTGCTTGCTAATCATTATCTTCCTATGTTTGGTACTTATTTTATTTAAGATAATGATTAACTAATATCTTAGTATCGACGAGACCCAGTGTTAGAGTGATCCCCTGATGCTAGGCTTAATCCGAGAGTGAGCCTAATGTCAATCTCAATATTTGGGAGCATGTGGCGTCAAGCTTAAACTGCGGTAGAGCCTGGCATCAGACTCATTTTTAGTTTGAATCTCTATATGCCCCAGCTGCATTTCGTAAGTTACCCACTACAAGCAAAAAAATTTGCTTCATTCTAGCTTTGCATCTTACTCTTTGTGGGTTTGTTAGTAAAGTCTCTGCTGATATTTGTCTCTTCTTGCACTCAGCTATTTGATTGCTTCAATGGGACTTCAAGTATTGTGGAGCTTAGGACTGGCAATTTCTTGATGTCTATGCTATGAAGATAAAGAGGGACCTTCATAACCCTGTCTTAGTCAGCCTTTTTGTTGTTGTTGATTGGGTAAGTTTAGTTTCATCTGCTTCTACACTTATTTTTCCATACATTCAAGTATTTTTTCTTGTTTCCTCATGTTCCATACATCAAGTATCATCACAGAGTATTACTTGAGGAACCTGCTTTAGTTTGTAGCATAATGTATAGTATGAATCAAGTGGCATATCACACTAAAGCAATTCAAATCGTCTAATACAATGTCATTCTCAAATCATACCAATCTTTCAAGTAGTTAACTTTTATTGTGAGAGTAGATAGTAACCTATGACGATAATAGAATTTGAAGTGTCTATTATGAGATACCTACCCATGGTCACTTCAAAGGCTATTATTATGTTTCTTTCATTAAGTTTTTAAGTTTACGGAGTTCCGGTGTTGGAGCTGAAATCTTAGAAAATGCACATCCTTAAAGCGCATCAGCTACTGGTTGGCAGGGTGCACATTTACTTGGCATGTCTTCTTGAGTATACTGACTCTACATTTACTTTATCTTCGTTGGAATACATATTACTGTTAGAGATTTAGAACCTATCGGTTATTGCATTTTGTTCTGTAATACTTGAAGGGAAGCCTATCAATTGCACACTCTATATTGTTATGATTAAGAGCAAGCATGCAGTGAGAGCAGTCACTATTATTTCTTTTTGTGATTGACCATATGCATTTCATCATTTTGATGACCTTATATACACCATAGAATTTTTACCTCTGGCATTAAGAATATTAAAGATGAGATTGTTATTGACTAGCGATGTTAGTATGGTATTGTTGTGCTGGTTTTGTTAGTTTAACTGTGTATAGAGACCCTGTAATAGTTATTATTCAAAAAATAATTTTTGAATTGGAAGGTAACTGCTACACTGTCACTTGCAGCTGCATGTTCTTCAGCCGGGGTTGTTGTTCTGTATACGAAAGACATGGGCTTCTGCAAGTCACTACCTCGCCACCCATTCAGCAGGTTCCAAATCTCCATAGCTCTGGGTTTCATCACTTGGTTCCTCATTTTTATATCATCTCTTGTAACGTTTTGGCTCTTGGCATCTGCTTAAATGCCTTTCTCGACACATACACACTAATGAATACTGCCAGTCATGTAAATAATATTTTGATTTAGAAATTTAAAATTTAAAATTTTAAAATTAACATGTCAATTACCATGTAATAGAATTATGTCAACCAAAATTTAAAGTTTAAAATTTGAATTTTTAAACAATTTGGTTTAGGTAATAGAATTTCAAAAAGTAAGGGTATTTAAGAGATATTAGATATTTGGATTATCATGCAATTCAATTCCTACAACCAAACACTATTTTTTTGATTAAAGAATCTATTTCTTGGAATCCAATTCTAGGAATTGGATTAATCCATAATCCAATTCCTAAGAATCCAATTACCCGAACCAATCGACCCCGTAATTCTTTAATGTAGGAAAAATTTGCCTGAGTGTTTAGAATTAATGGTAACGGTTCCTGGTGCGACGAGAATTTGACATGACTAGTGATGCAATAAAGTCTCGTTCAGATCGAAGATTCCTAGAATTTTTATGCCCAGCCAATAACTAGGAATTAGTGTTTCAGAAGTCGTTGGCAATGCTTGGCAGTTAATTTTAGAACAAGTTTATATGTTGCTGAACAAATTGATACGTTGGATAAAGAATTTTGAACTCAGTGACGATATGACGTACAAAGTGAGGTTGATTTTCTTGAGGGATAAATGTAAAAATACCCCAAAAATGCATGCTCCGTTAGGAAAATGCCTCGTAAAAAAAAGTTATGGAAAAGTGCCCTTTCATTACGTTTTCCATCCATGTGACGTTAAATGGTCAAACTGTGCACACTTGACCTTATACATGTGTGGGCCTTAAGACGAGATTACCCTTACTTTTGGATTTCGTCACGTCTCCTAAGGTTAGATTTGGACGGCTAAGGGGTAATCTCGTCTTAAAGCCCACACATATAAAAGGTCAAGTGTGCACAGTTTGACAATTTAACGGCACATGGATGGAAAATATAACGATAGGACATTTTTCCATAACTTTTTTTACGAGACATTTTCTCGACATGACATGCATTTTTAGGGTATTTTCCCAATTATCCCTTTTCTTGAAGGTAACCTTTTTACAGAGAAGCTTCATGGTGTTTTCTGTAAATAACAAGAAACTTAGGTTACGGTTGTTCTTTTAGAATTTAAACAAGTTCCACCAAAAGATATTATTTTTAAAATTTCTGTACTCTACAATACTGAAGACCAGAGCCATAAATATCTGTTTATGCATATTGTTCATGGGTTATGAGCATATGGAACTACTTCAATGGTTATGATGGGTCCTTGATTTCTGTCTGCTCTTCGTTCTAGATGCTTTACTCTTTGGCTGCCAGCTCTATTCTTAAGATAGCTATAATCTTATGCATACAACTCGAGAAATTATCACGTGATTCATACCGTTAGTGATCTCGACTCTAGTTTTATTTTTAGTTTCTAGTTGTTAGCACTGATGGTTTCCGGCTGTGGATGAATGCACTATTTTTTTATCCACAAAACAAACTACTTCCTTATAGTGCTTTAGTAGGAACATTTCTAGTTGTTATACTGTTTGGCAATTATTTTTCATTGAGAGGATATTGTTACTGGGTAGTTGTCCTTTTTTTCTTCTTTTCTTTAGGGTCATATTAACCTTCTTTGTACACATTTTTTTTTCTTTTCTTTCTTTTTTTTTTCAAAAAAAATTAAAAGAAAAAGAGTTGTTGATATTTTGAAGACAACAACAAATGGTTTTGAAATCTTGAGCGATAACGTCTGTAGATAAGAAAGTCTCACGCCACGAATCATTTTCATTTGGTACCCAAAAATATGACTGTTATACACCTAACTTGAATCTTGTTTTTGACGCTCGTGAAGCCAACCGAAAAGTACACGTAGCTAGTACACTTTACTTGAACGCTGAAACCAGCCAGAATAAGAATGGGTGAATGACATAATTTGGAATCAATCAACCACAAGGAATCTGTCTTTTAAATCTGGACCTCATATTACAAAACACTAGTCTATAATCGGCTACCATCGTTAGAGTTGCGCTCTTTTCATCGTGTTGTGCACAACGAATCCGCTGTGCAAGCAAAACAGAGGCTCCACCACCAGTCTCACTGATTTGGTCCAGGCCCTTCCGGGTTAAGCTATAGCATGGGCTAAGGGCGTCCATAGTCATGGGACTAAACCCAAAGATCAAAGAGTAAATATTTTATTCTTTGATCCGGCCCAAACACAACGGGTTCACCATTAAAAATGATCGGGCGGTGGTCTAGGATAACGCTTGTTGTTGGATGGGCGTCTGGGTATACGTTTGTTGAGACGGACGGTTGTCTAGTATAACGTTTGCGTGAGGCGGACATCTGGTTGAACGCTTGATGTGGGGCGGTAATGAAGATTACGCCTGATGATAGACGGACTCCTAGACGCACGCCCCAGAGACAGGCGCTTTACTAGACAAACGCCTGATGGAACGGTTCCCTAGTATTACGCCTAATCAATTGTGTACACGTGCGAGAGAAGTGTGTGCGGAAAAATACATGGGCGATTCCTTAGCGTTCCACCTTAAACTCAAGCGGACTATTAACACACCGCCATAAATCCAAGCGTTTTTTTCTTCTTTGGAGTTAGAAACTTAGAAGTTAGAATTAATATTCGATCGAGCATTGCATTAGCACTGGTTCTACTCTCTCCCACTAGCCACTATCAGATTGTCTCTCTTTAGTTCGTCTGCTAATAAGTATTTTGTACAAACGACGACGACACATTTTGTAATCGATACAACAACTCTTTTTGTAATTGTTAATACAAGCATAAATATTAAATACACGGTGTTAATTACCTTTTGCAATCCATTCATTTCATTTTTATTAGAGGGCTTTTTGCACTTTTCATTGATTGACTTACAAAACTTCTTTATAGACCAGACGGAGCCTTAACCTTACGCTTGAATTGGAGCGAAACCTTCCGCTTGTAGTGGGGCGGAGCCTTAACCTTCCGTTTGAAGTGGGCGAATCTCTAGCATTACGCTTCAATAGGACGGTGATTTGGTTACCGCTTATAAATGGGCGTGATCTTAGACGCACGTTTCATCAGGCGTAATCTTGGGTGAACGTTTCATCAGGCGGAGATTTGTTTAACGCCCGTGTCTTGAAGCGTTACACTAGAAGAGCGCCTGCCATCAGACGGTTCACTACACGCCCGCCTAGAATCAAACGATTCCCTACATGGCCGCACGACTATAACTCGTTTGGTCCGAATTTCAGACCATTTTTGATCGTGAACAGTAGAAAAACCGGACCAAATACCATTTATAATTGTCCCATAAATGTTCATTTTTAACGGGCTAAAGATCATAAATGGGTTTGGTCCGTCTTATACTCTTACCACCGTGGAGCTTACTGATTGTCTGATTATACCGAGGTTTTGTTAGTTGTATGAGTATCTCATCATGTAAGACAGGGTCCCAGTTACGCATAGCCACGCGGCTACTGGACGCGGATTAGTTTAATCTCACGAGAAAATGAGAAATTAATCACGAGAATTTAAAAGATTTAATTGCAAAATGAAAGATGGATATTTTTTAATTAATTTTTTACCAGAAATTTCAGTATCTGAATCCTATATAAAGGGACTTCATTTCCCATACAATTCTCGCTCAGTTTATCATTTTACCGATAAAATCAAAAACATCGAAGAGAAGAAAATCAGAATAGAAACCCTAGTTTTTCTTCGTTAGCATTCATTTTCATCCCTGCCTCTAATCTGCTTAGAGTTGCGTTTCGTTTTGAATATCAATCTCTTCTCTTGTTTTGGTCGTCATTCATTCCATCTTCTTCCAATCCGTTCTCTTCGCCAGATTTTCAGGTATCTCTTTCTATTCGATTTCTAAGAATTAATTTGTGGTTTTAATCGATTTTCCCATTGTTATAAATTCTGAATCTGTTTTTATTTTGATTTGTAATCGAAAATCTTGTTCTCTGTTTTATCAAGTTTCCGGCAAAAAAAGATTTGATTTTTCTCACAGAAAAAACAAAAACAAAAAAGGTTTGCTCGTTTGACGGGCAAATCAGGTTCGGTGAGTCCGCTTTCCGTGTTTTTTTTCAGATTCTTCTGAACGTTAGTTGTGGGTTATACTGAGTTCTGTCAAGCTAAGTTAGGGTCTAACTCCAGGTTCTTCGTCTTCTTCTGCTTCTTTTGGGGGGGTAGCCGGGGCTTAGGCCTCGGCGGGTTTTAAAGCCCCCTTTCATTACAACCACTGAATCAAACCCTTTTTAGATTTTTCTTTTTTCTTCATTTACTTTTAATTTTGGGAAGAGATGCCTGCCCTAGCATGTTGCGTAGATGCTGCAACCTTTCCTCCTGGTTACGCTATCGTCGCCGGGGATAGCTCTCTTCCGGTGGTGCTCCCGGAAACATTTTCGGACGCACCACTCCTACAGTTAACAAACACCACCGTGGCATCGTCCCCACTCGAGTTACCCCTTCCTTCTCCTTGGTCACCATCTCACTCAGCTTCTCTATACAAAATCAATGGCTGGGGAGCTCCATATTTCTCAGTTAATTCATCTGGTAATATCACTGTTCGTCCTCATGGATTAGAAACTTTACCTCACCAAGAAATTGATTTAATGAAAGTTGTTAAGAAAGTTTCGGAGCCGAAATCCCGTGGTGGATTAGGTTTGCAGCTTCCCTTAATTGTTCGACTTCCTGACGTTCTTAAGAATCGGCTTGAATCTCTTCAATCTGCTTTCGATTTTGCGATTCAGTCGCAGAGCTATGGTTCTCATTACCAGGGTGTTTATCCAGTGAAATGTAATCAAGATAGGTATATGGTTGAAGATATAGTTGAATTCGGAACGCCTTATAGGTTTGGTCTTGAAGCTGGGTCGAAACCTGAGCTTCTTTTGGCTATGAGTTGTCTGTGCAAAGGAAACCCTGAAGCTTTATTGATCTGTAATGGTTACAAGGATGCAGAATATATCTCACTTGCTTTGGCTGCGCGTAAACTTGCTTTGAATACTGTGATTGTTCTTGAGCAAGAAGAAGAGCTTGATTTGGTGATTGAGATGAGCAAAAAGCTCGCTGTGCGTCCTGTTATTGGCATGAGAGCCAAGCTCAGAACCAAACATGCTGGTCATTTTGGAGCAACTTCAGGGGAAAAAGGAAAATTTGGATTGAATACTATGCAGATTCTCCGTGTTGCCAAGAAACTTGAACAGAATGGAATGCTTGATTGTCTTCAGCTCTTGCATTTTCACATAGGATCTCAGATTCCTTCGACCTCATTGTTAGCCGATGGTGTTGGGGAAGCTACTCAGATTTACTGTGAATTGGTTCGTCTCGGTGCTGATATGCGTGTTATTGATGTTGGTGGTGGTCTGGGTATCGATTATGATGGATCACAATCTCCTGATTCAGATAATTCAGTTGGTTATGGATTAGAAGAGTATGCTTCTGCTGTCGTTCAATCAATTCGAAATGCCTGTGACCGGAAATTTGTGAAGCATCCGGTGATCTGTAGTGAAAGTGGGAGAGCCCTTGTTTCTCATCATTCTGTTCTTATCTTTGAAGCTATCTCTGCAAGTGCACCTGTTGCTCCAACATTGGATTCTCTTGGTCTTGGGTTGCATTACTTAGCCGATGGGCTAAGTGATGAATCCCTATCAGATTACCGCAATTTGACTGCAGCTGCAGTCCGTGGAGATTATGAGACTTGTCTGGTCTTTGCTGATCAGCTGAAACAAAGGTGTGTTGATCAATTCAAAGAAGGATCTTTAAGACTTGAACATCTTGCTTCTATTGATAATATATCAGAGTTGGTTTCAAAGGCAATTGGTGCGTCTGATCCTGTTCGCACATACCATGTGAATCTCTCTGTGTTCACTTCGGTCCCTGATTTCTGGGGAATTGGTCAGCAGTTTCCAATTGTTCCGATTCAAAGGCTTGATGAGAAGCCTGTTGTCAAAGGGGTTTTATCTGATCTTACTTGTGACAGTGATGGAAAGGTTGATAGATTCATTGGAGGAGAAACTAGTTTACCTCTTCATGAATTGGGAGGTGAAGGAGGGATCTTAGGTAGTGGCGGTGGTGCTGGTTATTATTTGGGTATGTTTTTAGGTGGGGCTTACCAGGAGGCTCTTGGAGGATTACACAACCTGTTCGGCGGCCCAAGTGTGGTACGTGTATCGCAGAGCGATGGACCGCACAGCTTCGCAGTGACGCGAGCAGTGCCGGGGTTGTCTTGTGGAGAAGTCCTACGGGTGATGCAGCATGAGCCAGAGATGATGTTTGAGACACTCAAGCACCGTGTAGAGGAGTGTATTCATGGGGAAGACAGCGATGACGATGAGCTTGCCCGTGACACATTGGTGAGCGGCCTTGCTCGCTCCTTCCATAACATGCCGTATCTTGCCAATATCGCAACTGCTGCTCCATTTTATGAGAAGAATAATAATGACAATGGCGGTGGGGATTACTATGGTGATTACTATCCAGACGAGGATTACAATAACAACTCTGTTGCTGCTGTTGTTGGCGAGGAAGATGAGCATTGGACCTATTGTGTTGCTTGACTGACTCTGTCACAGACTCCATCTTGAATGGTTTTAGTTTATCATTTCTGTTCTGTTAATTTTCTTTTTGTTGATGCTTTGGAAATCGTTTTAGTTGGATAAAAGAAGCAGGACATAATTGTTGACTTGTCATTGTCTTTCTTTTACTCTGTGGAGGATTGGGGGGAGGAAACTGAACAAATTCATGTTGTAAATTCAGAATCCAATTCCCCCCACCTTTTGTTATCTCTATTTAGTGAATAATAATATATTTATTAGCTGATCTCTGATGGCTTTTTAGCAAGTGATGTTTGAGTTCTTTCAAAAGTCTGTATCTATTTTTGTTTATAGTTCATTATTAAGGTCTCTCAAGTCAAAAAAGAGCAGATATAGATAAGAAATGGTGCATTAAAAAAATAAAAAGGGTAGATGCGCAGTATTTATATAATAATTCTCTCTTTGAATATTCCAAAACCAAAATAAGAAGAAAAAAGCAACCCCCTAGATACGTATATTCATGGGTAGTATGAAGGAACAGTGTCATATTTTAAGGGTATTGTCGTATTGAGTCTTTCTGTGGGG
Source organism: Papaver californicum (assembly GCA_023531435.1). NCBI lineage: Eukaryota > Viridiplantae > Streptophyta > Magnoliopsida > Ranunculales > Papaveraceae > Papaver > Papaver californicum. The sequence continues at coordinate 13,597,449 of JAJJMC010014687.1, read as the reverse complement.
TTTGGTTGTGTGGATGAACGCTCTCTAAAGCTGGGAGGAACCTGTTTTCTGTCTGTTTCTAGAGTGAGTTATTTGGACCATCTCACAGCGCTTCTTTTTCCCCTTTAAATCTGAGAAGATTTTGGATCTCATTTCCAGTAAAGATATGGCACATTTAAGGTATTTAGATTGGGCCTTCCCGGATCACCAGGGGATCAAACTAATTCGTTTTCTTCGGTTTACTGCACATAAAAATTAGTGATTTTAAGGGCTACTCAAAAAGATTTTAGAGCTATTAATTTAGTCTTATCCAATAAAAATAACTATGGGGTATTTTAAAAATAGAAATTATCTATACTATCCTTTACCTTTACACTAAACTTAAACTTATATCATTTATTTTCATAATCATTTTGAATACTCCTCTTCTCCTTCTCTATATCTACCGATTGAATATTTTTTTTCATCATTTTCATTTTGATTGAAATCAAACATCATCGACCAAACAAACTTTAGGATTAATTGTTTGAACTTAAAACCAAAATTCATTAACCTTAAAGTTGAAACTTAGAACATCAAAACAAATTCTAGTTAAACAAACAAAACGGAAAAATGATAGTAGTGGTGTCCAAACTTAGATTTTATTGCTTGAAATCAAAAAATTGATCGAAATTTTCTAGGATTTACAGTTGCAGAAACATAACCGATAGGTAAAAAGTTGATTTTATCCACCGATTATGGTTGATGTTCTTAAGAAATAAAGAACATCAACCATAATCGGCAGGTAAAATTAATCGTTATCTACCAATTATTTTTGTGTCAACAAATTCAATTTTTCTATACTAAAAATTAAGCATAATCGGTAGATAACATGAACCCGTGTCTACCGTTTGTGAAAGCATAAAATTTGAAATTTGATAAGTTTTGCAAAGATTGTATTTGGGGCTACTTTCACAATCGGTAGATAATGAACATCACGAAACTAGCGATTGTGAAAGTAGAGAAATTTGAAATTTTATTAGTTTTGCTAAATTTCAATTTGGGGCTACTACCACAATCGGTAAATAATAAAAATCACGAAACAACCGATTGTGAAAGTAGAGATATTCGAAGTTTTATTAGTTTTGAAAAAAATTAAATTTGGGGCAACTATCACAATCGGTAGATAACGAACATCAGGAAACTACCGATTGTGAAAGTAGAGAAATTTAAAATTTTACTAGTTTTGAAAAAAAAATAAAAAATGGGGCAATTGTCACAATCGGTAGATAATGAACATCACAAAACTACTGATTTTGAAAGTAGAGAAATTCGAAGTTTTACTAGTTTTTTAAAAAAAATATTGGGACGACTATCACAATCGGTAGATAACGAACATCAGGAAACTACCGATTGTGAAAGTGGAAAAATTTAAATTTTACTAATTTGGAAAAAAATAAATTTGGGGCAACTATCACAATCGGTAGATAATGAACATCGAGAAACTACCGATTGTGAAAGTAGAGAAATTTAAAATTTTACTAGTTTTGAAAAAAAAAATAATTTGGTGCAACTATCACAATCGGTAGATAATGAACATCACGAAACTACCGATTTTGAAAGTAGAGAAATTCGAAGTTTTACTAGTTTTGAAAAAAAATAAATTTGGGGCGACCATCACAATCGGTAGATAATGAACATCACGAAACTACCGATTGTGCTTAATTTACATGTTTAGAGTGTCAAATACATAATTGTTATACCTATAATTCTTTCATATTACTTGTTAGTACGTTTGTTTTCTATCTTACCTATTATTTCAGGTGAATAGTCTGAGAATGAGCTACAAAGTGCTAAAAGAGCAAGAAAGTGCAGTGTTATTGATGAAGAAGAGCCAAAAACTAAATTAAACTCATTCAAATCCAGTAGTTCTTATAATCAAATTGTAGAGAATTCAAATACGAAGTGAATGCAAAAATAATGAGGTCATTCCGAGTTCGGACGAAGAAGTTGTGGGCAAAATAACCGAAACAAAGAGCGAAACACACATCAAAAAATCGGTAGATAATGGGGAACCCGAGACTACCGATTATAGGCAGTTTCAGACATAGAAAAAGTACGTTTTAGAGGTCTTACAATCAATAACTATGATGGGTATCGATCCTACCGATTATGGGAACTTTTGGGTACATAAAACTTGAGTTTTTGGGATATTACAATAGGAAAAAAGATGAGAAACGAGACTACCGATTATGGCAAGTTTGGGTACATAAAACTTGAGTTTTTGGGACATTACAATCGGGAGAAAGATGAGGAACGAGACTACCGATTATGGCAAGTTTGGATATATAAAACTTGAGTTTTTGGGACATTACAATCGGGAGAAAGATGAGGAACGAAACTACCGATTATGAAAACAGAGAAATTCGAATTTTATTAGTTTTGAAAAAAAATAAATTTGGGGCATCTATCACAATCGGTAGATAATGAACATCACAAAACTACCGATTGTGCTTCTATTTTGGAACAGAAGAGTATAATCGGCAGATAATGTACTCTATTATCTACCGATTCTGGGACGTTAGTGGCGTTGGATGCATTCAATCGTCATCTCTAATCGTTATTGAACCTTCAACATGATATTCTTAATGATGTTTCCTACCTTCTTCTTCATACTCATCAATTTTTGTTATTGATTTTAGGTAAACCTAGTGTCACGGCCCACCCATTTTCCCACATATTGGGTTGGCCCATGACAA
>JAJJMC010014687.1:13562257-13594722 GCA_023531435.1 Papaver californicum | reverse complement strand
ACGAGGACGTCGCGAGAATAGGTGGGGGAGAATGTCACGGCCCACCCATTTTCCCACATATTGGGTTGGCCCATGACAAGAGTCTAGGTCCATTAGAAGAGCCTAGAAGATTAGAGAAGTCCACATATTCTAGAATATTCTTGGATAAGGAATATTCCCTTGTATATTCTTGTAAAGTATAGAATACTCTAGGAGATGATGATTCTAGAACATGTTTTAGAATCCTCCATAACATACTATATAAGGTGGAGAGCTCATTTGTTCAAATCATCCACCAACAAGCTCTTAAGCAATTGTAACATTCTCTCTCTTATAATCAAATACTCTCTCCCACTTAAAATCTCTAAGTCTCCAATTCTCTTGTGTTCTTTTAGGCTTACTTGAAGAATTCAAGTGTCGCACGGTCTAGTCCAAAATCTTAGCCCGTGACACTAGGTAAACCTAGTTTTTCCAAACTTCTTCTTTTCTAACACACTTTCTATTTCTTTTTAAAAGTATAGCTCAAATGATTTTTTCTAACACTAACATAATCAAAATTAACTAATTAAACAAGGATAGATTAGTCATTATAAAATATGTGTGAATAGGGGGTGTGTTAATATTATTTCACAGTGAGTCTAGTGACCTTAATTTATTTTATTAGTCGCTCTAAATTCTTTTTGGATTGTGACACGAGGTAAAATAAACGGAGATTGCATTATGCTATCTCTTATCTGATCTTATATGAGGTGGTCAATTAACCCCCTATATCTTATCTGGCTAAAGAAGGGGAGATTGCATTATGCTATCTTTCATGTTGACGTTGGCTAATTCTTATCGAACACTTAGCCCCATCTATTTTTCTTGGTCTATGTTGTACGACCTCCTCTAGCAAGTGGTCATGACTATCCGTGAGTCTTGATCATGCCAAAAGCATTCACCAGCCAGTTGGTCACCACCACAAGATCATTACAACTTTTTTTTTTTTTTTTTTTTTGTTTTCTTATAACAAAGTTTCATGTCCACTGCATTAATGATGTTGTCTTTCACGTAAAATGTTACTTTGATCTTCCCAATATGGATGTTCTCAATCACAAGGAAATGTACATCCCATTTGGATATCAAAATTAATCAGCTCTATCTGCTCTAATTTAGTCCTACAGTGAATTCAGTTTCCCTCTGAAGGCATTCTGCTTTCTGTACACATTGAATCTTGCCCACTGGTCCGGTAGATGTATCAGTCGCCAAGCTTGTTCAGATGGTTGCTCAAGTCTTGACCAGTAGTTGATACCGGAAAGTACTAAAACTGAAAGGCAGAATCCTAATTTCATAAACTTTCGTCCTAATTTCTGGAAGTTGAGTAGTATCCCAGTAAGGTCTAACTAGAACAGTTCAAAAGTGTAACCTTTTGCTGGCAAAGTCTATTGTTGATATTCGTTTTAAACCCGAAATCAGTTCAAAAGTGTACATATGATGATAGTGAACTTTGGTGATCTCTTTTGAACTCTCTTTCAAGTGAAAAAAGAAGAAAGAATATAACACTCTTCACACAAAGAGTTCATTATCAATAATAATGAGTTACATGATAGATTCTGGAAAGGAAAAAACGTGTTCATGTACACAAAATACATATTTTCTCAAATAAATTTTGTTACAAAACAAGTAAGTTTTGAAAACTCAGCCATTTCTTCGTTCACCGTCAGTAGGCTTAGGAGGTTTCAGTGAAGAAACCATCGTTGCCAGCGAACTGTATATTATCATCCTCATCGTAGTCATTTTGTGTAACCCCAATCTCATTTGCAACAAGTTCAAATCCAGTAGTTCATCACTGTTTCAGGCCCGCCGAAAATATATTATTGTTCATTAATTCAGCAACAATCGCTTTAATGTGTCAACTGATTTATAAAGCGTCCGGAACGTTTCCCCTCCGATTGACATTCTATAAAGGCAATGATCACCCATTATTCACCTTGAGCGTAGTATGTGGCAGCAACAATTATTTTGGTGCAAGTATCGGTATCCTCATCCATGTATCCCTAACTTCAGTTAGATTTGAATTACCCAGCAGTAGTTTTCCCTTGAGTTCTAGATTGCCATAGATATTTCATTTTTTACGTATATCACCAAGCCCATTTCATAAGAAGTGCTTGATTAGCTCGTCTCAAGTTCCTCAAGCCCATACCCCCCTATTTTTCTTAAAAAGAGTGGATATTTGAATATATAAAGACTTTGAAAAAAGAAATAACTAAACTAAGAATTTTATTAATCAAATGATAACTCTCTGATATTGTATTACTCATGAATCAACAACCTATTTATAACAGTTTCATACAATTAGAGTTCCAAAATAACTAAGCAAACAACTTCCTAATAAAATTCAAATTCCTAAACAAAACACTTTTCTAGAATGATCTAACTTTTAAACAAAGCAAACTCTTAATATGAGAAACTCGGTGTCCTATTATAACTCAAACTTCTAAACTTAGTCTTGGTTAGACTTGATTTCAACAGCCTCCCTCGAACCAAGACTACGTAAACTAGTCATTCCCAGCCTTTCTCGTAAACTGACAAATATATCAGTCTTCAGTGACTTCGTGAATATGTTTGCAACTTGCTCAGAACTGGGACAGAACCTCATGACTATTTCCTTGTTATTTACCAACTCATTGATGTAATGATATTTAATATCAATGTGCTTGCTTCTCCCATGAAAAAATGGATTCTTTGTAAGTGCAATAGCAGACTTGTTATCACACACAATCTCTGTTGGAACTTCCTATTCATGATATTTTGAGTAGCGCAAGAAGCAGCATCTATATATTTTGTTTCTGTTGTAGACAAGGCAACTACTTGTTGCTTCTTTGATAACAAAGAGAAGAAGCCCGAACTATATAGAAAGCAAATCCATAAGTACTCTTTATTTCTTCAATGTCACCAGGACAGTCACTATCAGTGTAACCAACTAATTCTGCTTTCTTTGAAGAGGTATAGAAAATCACAAAATCAACCGTACCTTTGACATATCTTAATATACGCTTTGCCACTTGCAGATGAGATTGGTGTGGAGATTCCATAAAGCGACTAACCAATCCAACTCCACACACAATGTCAGGGTCTTGTAGAGGTCAAGTACCTAAGACTACCTACAAGACGTTTAAAAAATGTAGGATAGACAAGATCTCCTTTTCTTTCTTTTACTAACTTCAATCTCTCTTCTAATGGACTTAAAATTGAGTTACAATCACTCATCTTAAAACGCTCAAAGATTGTCTTTTGTATATCTTTGTTGTGATACAAAGATTCCATCATTTGTGTGTAGGACGTCAAGGCCAAAAAAGTAGGACATTAATCCAAGATCAGTCATCTCAAATTCTTTAACCATAGCCTCCCTGAATTATTTGATCATCTATGAATTGTTTCCCGTGAAGATAAGATCGTCCACATATAAACAAACTATAATGTGAGAGCCTGCCTTCATATATAGAGTATGCTCATATGGACACTTATTGAAACCCTTGTCAATAAAGTAGGTATCAATTCGTGTATACCAATCACGTAGTGCTTGTTTCAAACCATACAAAGTTTTATTTATCTTGTATACTTGATTTTCTTTCCCTTCCATGATGTAACTTGATGGTTGTTCAACATAAACTTCTTCTTACAGTACACCATTCACGAATACAGACTTCACATCCATTTGAAACATACTCCAATAATGTTATGCAGCTAAAGCTATTATCATACGAACAATGTCAAGTCTTGCAACAAGAGCAAATACTTCAAAATAATCAATACATGGTTTTTGCCTATAACCTTTGGCCACAAATCTTGCTTTAAGACGATCTACCTTACCATCTGGTTTATACTTTGTCTTATAGACCCACTTAACACCTATAGTTTTCTTACCTTGTGGAAGAGACGTAAGTTCCTATGTATTATTCTTTTCAATTGCTTGTATCTCAACATCCATAGCTTGCAACCAACCTTGGTTTTTAGAAATTTCTTCAAACACTACAGGATCACAATCTCCAAAGAGTGAAAAATTCACCAAATATATCTCTTGTTAGAATATAGTCATTCAAACGTGTTGGTAAGGTGCATGCTGGACTAGATGATGGTTCCTGTTGTAATAAAGTATCAAAACATGTTCCTAGCTGATTTGATGAATCCAACATAACAACTGGATTTTCTTGTGTATTTGCTTCTTCATCAACAGTTGGTATCAATTCTGTACTAGCAACCTTTTTTATTAATCATGTATTTCATTCCTACTGAGTTTTTTCATCAAAAATCACATCTCGGCTTATAACTAGCTTTCCTGTCTCTGGATTAAATAATTTGCATCCCTTTGTTGAAATATTGTACCTAATAAAAATATACTTCTCACTTTTGTAATCAAGCTTCTTTCAAATTTCATCAGGTACATGTACATATGCTATGCAACCAAATACTCTAAGATGCCGTACACTCGGTCTTCTACCACTTCATGCTTCCTCAGGAGTCTTATTCCACAAAATTCTAGTAGGGCATCTGTTTAATAAACAACATAAATCAACAGCTTCACCCCAAAAATTCTTTGCTTTTCTCATGGTACGAACCATCTCCATTATAGTTCAATTCTTCATTTCTTCCACACCATTTTGTCGTGGTGTATACTTTGCAGTCATATGATGTTGAATACCATAATCCTCCATAAAGTATCGACATTGTATACTATGTACCTCTATCAATACGTAATATCTTAATGATATTACCAATCTATTTTTTAACATATGTTTTAAAACTTTTGAAAGCTTTAAACGCATCATTCTTTTGTTTTAGTAAATATACCCAAGCCTTTTTACTAAAATCATCAATGAAATAACAAAATACATGTTTCCACCACGATAAATTTCTTTCAGGTGACCATATAAGTCACTATGAATTAACTCTAGTGGTTGCTCTATTTTTCTTGCTTTGCCTACAGGAAAAGGATCTTTATGTTGTTTTCCAAAGATACAGTATTCATACTTCGGTTCAGGAAATTCAATGATAGGCAAACCTCAAACCATCTTTTTTTTTGCAAGAATTTGCAAGCTATTAAAGTTCACATGACCCATTCTCATGTGTCATAACCAAGAGTCATTATGGATAGAATAACTATAACATCTTTCCTTTTAATATTGAATATTCAATTAGAACAGTTTGTTTTTGGTCATCTGTACTCTTGCAATCTTTTTTTTCTCCGATCGCGAATTATACAAGTTCCATTAAAGATGTTCATAGAATAGCCTCTCTCAGAAAGTTGACCCATACTTAGCAAATTTTGATGTAATCCTGGAACATAGAATACATCCATTATGTATTTTTGTGAACCATCCTTTAGTATGATGCCTATTCTTCCTTTTCCCATAATTGGAACTGTAGCATTATTTACAAACTTCATAGTTGAATGTATTGATTCATCTAGATTAACAAATAAATATTTTCTTCCACACATATGATTGCTACACCCTGTGTTTAGATACCACTTTTGATGAGTTTGATCTTCAACTAGATGAAAAGCTAATAACAAAGTCTCAGACTCTTCTTGATCTTCTGCTAAGTTTTCCTTGTTGTTGTAATTAACAATTTTCTTCTTGTTAGTGCACGCAGACTTGTAATGACCAAAACGTTGACAATTAAAATAGGGAATTCTAGATTTATCAACATACCTTCTCTCTCTGTTTCTGTAGCTTCGATTTGAGTTGCCTTGTTGATCATTATTCCAATTTTTTTGATTTTGAAGTGCTTCTTCAACCGGCTTCAGATGTGATTTTTCTAGAATTCTTTGTTCATACGCTTGTACTGAACCCCACACTTCATCAAGACTCATAGTAGATGTTTTATTACATTTTTCGATTGCAGATACCTTTGATTCATATTTTTTAGGTAAACTACATAAAATCTTCTCTATAATCGTGAGATCTTCTATCTTATTACCAATAGCCTTCATATCATTAACAAAACTTAAAGATCTTAAAAAGAAATATGAAATCAACTCAGTTGACTCCATCTGCGGAAGTTCATATTTTCTTCTTAACCTTACCTTCTTTACGTTGTCAGACCCTTTATAATAGGTTGACAAAACATCCCAAGCCTTTTTGGCTTCTTTGATGTACACAACCCTGTCTAACAGAGACTCATTTACACCAATGAGAAAGGATTCTATCATAGCGCAGCCCAAAATATGAAACCTTATTCTTTAATCGATTCCAAACTTAAAAGATAAGGGTACGTAACGGGTACGCCACCAATTCTTTTTCGTTTAGCCTATTAAGACACACTTTGTATAATATTTTTCAAACTCGTCAGGAATAAACAAACAAAGTGACCTTGATTATAATCCATGTTCAGCAAGGAATATATTATAGGATCAATCAAGGTATGATTAACATACAAGTGTTTTTACTCTGCTTTTAAAGATAAAAATATACTGTGGAAATAAAGTAAACAACACAAACGCGCAAGATACTGTTAACGAGGAAAACTGCCACGCAGAAAAACCCAGACACTTAGTCCATTTTTGAATGCTCTCAAAATTAAGCCGCTATACTCTTTTATACAATGAAACCTTGTGTATTTGAAACAAGATAAACTAACCCTAATTTACTCAGTATCCCTGCGTCTACACCAATTTGGCCAACGCACGTGAATCGCTTAACAGAATTCCGTTAATGTCAAGATTTTCTCCACAACCCTTCGTGAAGGCTATCACTATTGATGTGTGTCGTACCACACTAAAATTATTTATTACTTTTTCACTACTTAAGATTTATGTGAAGCAAAGGTAAGAAAGGATCGTTCCTACAAAGAGTTCTAGGTTGTTATTTGTATCTGATTACTTATGTAAAAAAAAGGGGTGGATTTTTCAAGTTCAATGGAAGTAATTAAATTAACTAAGAAAGCTAAGAAATTATAGAAAATAATCAAAGAGTTGAGAATATTGGTCAAGGTTTCGTTTTCATTTACAAAACATGTTCTTGTACTAATAATTAGAATTGATATTTAATCTCGTTTTATCAAAATCCTAGAATACTTTGATCGCAAGAATATCCCGTAAATTTCCTCAAGTCATCAACAAACACATTAAAAGATGCGAGTATGAATTCTACCAAGAGAACAACCTAACGTGTAAAAGCGCTAATCAAGTTTAATTCCCGATGAATATTAAAATTCATGAAATTACACTAATCAATACAATCGAGTGTGGAAAGCACACTAATTAATTTAACAAAAGTCATAATCTACTTGTGATTATTGGGATATATCACTGCAAGAAATAACAATAATTATGCAATTTGTATTCAAGGAGTATCACTTTTGCGTATAACAAACCTTAAATTAGGTATAGATATGGATGAGAGTTCGACCAATTTGCAACTTGACTAAACAAACAATCAAACCATACATAAATATGAGACAAACTAATCTATTAATTCAAAGAATTATATATTGTAAGATTCAACTAATCATAAATTGGAGTTTACAGAATTGAATTCAAAAAAAAAAAAAAATTGCAAACCCTAGTGTAGTTGGTGGATTTTTAACAAAGGGTAAAATAGTTAAATCATCTCTACCCAACAGTAGAGTCAAAGAAATAATAGAACTTTGTATATGATACTGACCCGACATCAAAAACATAAGATTCATATTTTATATTCTGTAAGAGAATTGAAGTATCGAACGCTCACTACAGGCATTTCACATTGATCCTATACTCTCTCTAAATATATACATATGATATTACGGCCTCACCCGGATGAGCTCTCAATATTCTACACACAACATTCGTACTATACAACTCAGTGCTTACTCCTCTACAATGATAGAGCAGTTCCTAGATGAATTGATCACTAGTATAGAGCAACATTGTCCTCGTAATATCACTGGTGCTGGTCGCAAATTTTTTCCCATATGATTTCTGACTATACAGAATAAGCATCCAGAACACCTCTTTGTTCCTGAGTGGATGTCAATGCTCCTAGATAGATTTCCTAATAGTATAGAGCAACGTAATTCCTCTTTATACTCCCTGGTTGAATATTTAGAGTGACTTTACATCAATATTCAAATCTTAAAGGGATAATATTGACTTATCATAATGCATAAGAAGCTGTGTACGGATGCACTAAGTCGAAACATCACACCTTCGTGTAAGCACTAAGTCTCCGTCGAGCCAAATGCAAAGCTAAAGCTTCAATGGAGATTGTTCGAGCTTGGATAACATATTCTCAATATTGGTTGCATTAAAAATCCCAATATTGGTCGAAACATAACAAAACCCTAACATTGGTTAATACCCAATTTTTGACAGATCATCATAATCACCTTGTAAAAATGTGACAATGGGTGTAGAATGGGGCAAAATTTTCTCAACAACATATGTTCCCTTATGTGTCTACTACAACATACTAAAAGGACATCTCATTCCGAGCGACGGTCTAAGAGATATGATTTAAACCTTAGACGAACTACCATCAGAAAACTGGCATAATTTCATTTAGAAATTCATGGAAGGTTGTTATTTGCTCCGTTTGACAACCGAAACGAGCTCAAAACTTAAATCTTTTCGAGAAGGGATGCACCCAATAATTTCTCGATTCTGAATTGGGACTGATCATCAAAAACGGATATCGTACGAAGAATCTACAAAAAATTTACTAAAAGACGTCATGTCTGAAATTTTCGGGCATAAAGGGATAACACCCATGGATAAATAACAATAATGGTCTTCGAAGCAAGAAATTTAAGGAGAAATAACTTTAAAGAGAAAATAAGAGGATGACTTAAAAATAAAAGTAAAAACAGGGAGATTGTGGGGCCGACCTCCCTTGGTCGGTCCCTACTCATATAGTTTTTCAAGCTTTTCTTATTTTGTTTAGAGTTTTCACTTTCCATTGAGACTCTTTTGCTCTTTCTACCAAATTCAAAAATTCCAAATAGTTTCAAAGACCAAAACAGTTGTACACAGAAATATAAAATGGTCCTGCAATCATCTAATATATTAAATACCATTATTCTAATATTTCCAAATTCTGGTCTTCACACCAATTGTTTTTCACAACAATTGGTCTTCACACCAAATTATCTCTCTTAAATATTACTACCAAATATATATCGAAGTATTGCTGGAGAGACGACATGACACACAAAGCATGGTCCTGGGACCATCAAACTCGTGTTACACGGCCCATGGCCGGTCCCACCATTGGTCGTTTAACCACCTTGGTCAGTCTTTCTTTCTCTCTGGAACTCCACCCTCTCTTCTATAGTCGGTCTCTCTACTAGTCCCTCATCTACCATTTGGTTCATCTGTCATATCAGGGATTCTTTATTGCTTAATCAATTAAAGAGCATAATTTAATTGGTGTTGCTACCAATAACTAAAATAGTCTTAGTTTCTCTACTTTGTTAATCGAACAAACATACATAAAGACGAAACTAAATATTCTGGAGCTCACACAAGTTGGCACTGACATGACTTGGTGCTCATACGGATTTGCTTGACATATCCAAACATTGTAAAATGTACGTACATATTGGTCTCTGACGATCCATACCTCATCATACCTATACTTACTATCCAACAAAATCATTCGAGCATCATTGTTGTCTCAGCCAACACAATGATATGTCACAACTACTAATGTCAATATCAATCAGACTCTCTACGCCTACTATAAAGCATCACTACTTGTCTCAACATATACCTTATGCTTCATCCATCAGTGAGTCAACATGCGAGACTCATCAATATGCCAACACTGACAGTCTAGATAGGTCAACAAAAGACCAGAAAATACACGTCTATAAAATAGACTTAACCATGCTCGAGACATCAATCATGTCACATGGGAGGATATTCACTAGGGTTTTTGTTTGGCGGCCTACAACATGTGTGGTGTGACACCAAACTACGATGAGAAAGTATAAAAGTCATGTCGGCAGTCGAATGAGTGAGTGGAATAGTAGTCTTACAACTGTCAAGTCCTATTAATATAATGGAGTCGGTTTTCACCATGATTTCCATTTTTCTACTCTCCCATTTCTCTGCAACTGTCACCACTTACGAGATCAATGTGTTAACTTCCACTTCTATAAATAGGTTCTTCAACCTATCAACAAAAGGGGGGGGGGGGGAACTAGAAAGACAGGAGTTTTAGCTGACAAGCACTTGAATGATCACAGAGTTATCATCTTAGAGATTCTCAAAAACTCACTTTCGTCTTCACAACAGTTCAACACATCCCATCACCATTGACATTCAATCTCATTGATCTCAGTACCTTCTATGCTTCCCTCCCTACAGATCAACCTTTCTCCTTCTTTTGTGACCGAAACAAAATTGGACGATCATTTCTTGATTTAGGCCAATTTCGTACAGATCGATCTCTCGAATCTTAAAAGTACTTATACAATACAAATGTTTGTTGTTCAAACAATTTGCTTTTTTAATCGATTTGTTGTTTGGGCGACTTGGTTCAACTAGCAACAGCCTACTCCATCATTTTCCCCTTTTACCCTTTAATCGTTTTTTACCCACAAACACCTAGATATGAGAAATATTCCCCGCACGAACCTACAAAAATGAATAGAAGAGGTGATAAGAGAACTAGGTGAAAAACCTAAATATCTTTCTTTCTTGTTGAAGTTACTCTTATATAGCTCTCTCCCTTGTAGAATCTCTTTTGTAATAGAAGTTTCTTTCCTTGGATAACTCAAACTCTCAAATTCTAAATCTAGGTAAAACTCTATGTTTCCATAACTAAATCTAAACCACAAACACCCATGGCCCAAATCAAATTCATCAATAAAGCCCACAATTTTTAATACCCAAAACAAACTTTTAATACCCAAAACAAATTACAGGAGATCAATTAAGCTCGTCAGTTTTGGGCAAATGACAAGGCAACATCCAAACCATTCACGGCAATTTCACTTAGGCAATTGAGCGAGCTCATTAGGTGCATTTCTAGTAGTAAATCCAACATGACTTTTTTGTTATTTCAATTAAACTCAAAACTCCTTCCCTGCAATTTCATTCCGTCAGATTCATTTACAATTCAATGCAACCCAGAATTTAAATCATCTCAATCAAACAAACAACCACCAACAGGAACACATTAGCAACACTACCCTTTCTTATTTTCTTGTTATTCCGGCAACAAATTCACCCACTCTTCTTTTAGCTGATTTCTCATCAACCACCAGGACACTATCCTCCATATCTTCCCTAAGTTCTCATCAATCTCTTCTCACAATCAAACCCATTCAACCAACAACAACACAAATCTCTTCTTGTTTTCTTGCTCGAACCAAAATCAGTAACCACATCTCTAGCTTGTTCCTTGTAATCCCAGCTAAAATCCCATGACAGACTCCTAACCATGTTTCCTCATATTTTCTTATTGTGTCTACAAAACCCATTCTTACGGCCAAATTGTCCAAAACCCATCAGCGTCTTCATTTCACAGCACCACCATCTCTATCTCTCACAGATTCACCTTCTAACTGAATTTCAATTCGACCTCAACCACTCAACCTTTAATTTCTCTTGAACTCGACTCATTAATTCTGTTTTTTCTTAGATCCGAGAACCTTTTCTAATCCTTGGTTCAGACACCTCAAATCCCTTGCTCGTCGGGCGTAAATCCTACAGAGCTGGTCCCAAGAACAAAGAGTTCTTGCACCTGAATTGTGTAAGAAATGGTGAGAAAACTCGACCTAGTTTTAGTAAGTAAGAAGTAGGTGCCTTTGAATACTTTCGTATCTTCCCCAAGTAATATGAGCTAAACTCAGATGGGTGCCTGAGCGTCTTGATTGTAAAGCCAAAACTGGCTACCCCATAACAAACTGAGGATGTATCTAGTACTTTCCTCATTTTCACACTTTACACGTTTTTAGCCTTGTTAGCTTTGAGTCCATCAACACCGAACGTCTCCAAACAATACCTTGAGCTCCTAATTCTCTTTTTTTTACTTCACGTGATTCCAAAAGACCTATAAAACTCAAAACAAGCATAATATACCAAAAAATACAAAGAAAATATCTAAAAAAACATAGAAAATAATATTTAAATAATGTATTTTAGGCACCTATAAACTACCTAACCTCCAATCGGACTATTAACATTTCATTTAGGACGTCAATCAAACAACAGAGAAAAATTCGTTTGATTTTAACCAATCAAGGAAAGTGACATAGATTCAAAGTCAATGTTCTTCCGCTTAAGATCTAAAACACTTGAACCACCCAGTTAATATCATATTTGAAACTTCTTGAGTAAGATCAATCAAGAGAAAGGTTAAAAAGTAATTGATTTTGATTCCACAAGATTTATGTTTGTGAAAATCACAAATTGCTTGTATCAACAAGTTCAATAATTACTGAAATAAGCTACTTGTTAGATCCACAAGCCTATTATGTCTACAAATTAAACTCCTTGTTATCGTCCCAATCAATCAAGTCAAGCGGATAATCACACCAAGATTTATGTATTAAAGTTCTCAATCTTCAAAATCTTCAAAATAACAACCATCAAAATAACTTGATTCCTCTATTGATCGTCACACAAAATAAAGTCTGTTTAAAATAACAAATCAATATATCTATCCACAGATTCTGAATCACTTGAACCTGTTCTTTGAGGGTAAAAATGAATTTAAGGGTAAAGAGGAAAAATGATGGTAAGCTGATAAAATATTCGTCTAATCCCTAAACATTTGTACTGTGGAAGTACTTTTAAGATTCGAGAGATCAAAATCAAGCAAAATTGGCCTAAATCAATAAATGGTCGTTCCAATTTTATTTCGCTCACAAAGGAAGGAGAATGGTCGATCTGTATGGAGGGAAGCAGAGAAGGTATTGAGATCAATGGAATTAAATGCCAGTAATAGGATGTGTTGAACTGCTAAGAAGATAAAAATCATATTATCTTGCGTAAGCGTGAGTTTTCTGAGATGCTTCTAAGATGATTTTCTTGTCGTCAATAGGTTGAAGAGCCTATTTATAGCAGTGGTAGTTAACACATTGATCTTGAAGTGGTGACAGCTGTAGAAAAGTGGAAATCGTGATAAAACCAGTTCCGCTTTGCTAGGGAGACTTGGTGGGTGTAAGACCACTATTCAATTTACTCATTTAACTTCTGACACGACGTATTTACCTTTTCATCGTGGGTACATTGCTACACTGCACGTGTTGTAGGACACCAGACCAAAACCCTAGTGAATACCTCCCCCCCCCCCCCCCCCTGTGTGACATAATTAATCCACTATCAACATTTATATTTACTAATATGAATGATTTAGATCAAAAAACGGTATTGCAAGTTGCTCTTAAGTATCATACTAAGAAGATGAATTTTTATAGGTATACGTCATATTTAAAACTTTCTACTAAGCATATAATCAAACATATGAGGTGCAATAGTGTGAACGTCATTTGATAAATGAAACACGAATATGAAATAAGTACTTGAATCAAAGAAATACGATTTCAGTGTAATATTGTGTAAAACCCCTTATCCTAGAATAACTTATCCTATAGTGTCTGACTTAAGTTAGTTGGTAGGCTAGTGACTCCCACAAACGGTTAGGAATGTGGCTTTAGTTAGGAATTCATGGGAGAAATCCGAGTAATTGTAGGAAGTCTAGTTAAAAGTTTTGAAAGGTTAGGGTTTGGTTCGGTGGGAGAAAAAAAAAGGGAAGTTAGGAGAAGAAGGGATGCAAAGTTAAGAAAAACATAATTGAAGTTCATAAGGAGATCTTCGCAGCGTCGAAACAGGTAGGTTTTCTAGCCCTTATATCTTTTAAACTTTGTCTAATGAGTCTAGAAAAGTTATATGAAACCAGAATAGGAAGAAGATAGATTTCTGACTGTGATTCCTATTAGTCTAGCCTTAGGATTATGATATGTGAGCGATTGTATAATATTTTATGTTTGATATGTATGGTTACAACGTGATGCAGATGGTTAATTACTCTTGAAGTTTGATCACACAAATAGTTAGTCTGTATAGTGTATGTATGGATGAGACGAATACCCCACATATATATGTATAATCATGGTCATACTTACAATCCCCATGATAGATTCTGTTGGTTGTGATTGAGTTTTTTACTCCTTTATTGTCTACCGTACAAGAGTGTCATGATTTCCCATTTTTATGATTTGTTAATTTGTCCAAAGTAAAGAGTTTATATCCTACTTTTAAAACTGTTTGCAACCTTTATACTATGGAGTAGTTAATTAATCTTTAGATTATATACTGTATGCTAATGTCATTAATTAATGGGTGATGAAGACTTGGAATGAGTATATACATTACTTTAGAAGTACTCCTATCATTATAGAACTTAGTTGCGATTCTGGGAACAACTATGTAATACCTCATATACCCAGTGAAGTATATGAGGAATAGTTGATTAACCCCATACCCAAGTAGCCTTGTCTTACGTATGGTCTTTATTGAAATATGAACACGGTGATATGAGTTTAACTAGTTTCTATAAGTCTTGTATGCTATAAGATATTAGTTAATTAATACTCATAACATTAAATGTATTCTCTTAATGGCGGAATTAATTTGAAATCCGTTTGGGAGATGTATGACGAAACTATGAAAATATGATGGTATTTCAAATATTAGAAACGTACTGTGTACTAAAATCCACTAATGGGATTTGGGTTATGTTAGGATTTTGTTTGTAGTGTTTATTTTTCACAACTAAGGGTGGTACAGGGAATGATATGCTCTTGTTGACTGTCATAGTGTTTAGATGACTAAAGAAATATGTGCAAGATTGTTGGTGACTGCCAACCTGTGATGTTGGCAGTTGTATTATAACCACTTTGTGTGAATAAATAGTGTCGTTATTTGTTTGTTTTTATCGCCCGTAGTTGGTTCGACTCCCAAAGGTTGTTGGGCGATGACCGAGGGGTCGCCTAGAAGATATGGATCTATTATCTTGAATAAAGGTCGACAACACTTATCTTCCTACGCACTGTAGGGAATTAAGTGGACTACGCAAGGGTCGATATGTGTCGTCGTACGGTTAGATAATCAAACTATAGAGAGGGGGAGTCGATTAGTTTCGTGGGTGGGAAACCTGTTTTCTTTTCTCTTATATACAATTGTTTTGTGTGCCTTTGTGTTTTCCTGGATTCTATAAAGTTCTATATTTCTGTTTAGGTCGTCGACCTTGCTACTTTAAAATAGATACTCCTATAAACTATTTTTTTTTACCTTACGAAGTCATTTCATGAACCTTGGTTTGCTAGCGTAAAAGGGCATAAGGGTGCGAGAACCTACTTTAAGTTGGGGCCTGACCCAACTTATTATTATTTTTCAGGGAACGGTGGCCGCGGAGCAACCTAACTAGTAGAACGACTTTTTGTTCCGGAAAGCTACATCATCTTTGTCTTAAGGTGCTTAAACAACCAAATGTTTTATAGTTTGTCTTTAAGTCTAGACTTCTTTATTTTTAAGTAAGATTCTTATCATTTAACTTAAATAACCGACCTGCGTGTCGAAGATAGACTTTTGTTTTAACGATTTTCTTTTCACCAGATTTCTTTTATAACTCTCTTCTTTTGTTTAAATAAGACCTTTTTTTTTGTTTTTTTTTTAAACCTATTAACTTCAAGAGCCCCACATGATAGCCGGATCTCCATTTGTTGACTTGAAGGTTTGAGTGTGTAAAGCCTCCCATGAGTATGCCACACTTCTATTTTAGGGAGGCCGACCTAGAATTATGAGGTAAGGCGTTACATATTGTTACTTATCCTATCTTTAATCTTTAATCACATCTCATATTTTGGGACAGACATGCACAAAGAATTTAAAATCACCACATCTCTCAAACAATAATTCCAAATGGAAAAAATTTAAATGGGTTTTGAAGATAAGTTCACGATCTATAATTTTCATGTCAGATACACGTTCAATATATCAACATAGAGATCATAAAAAACGATTTTAATTAGGGCTAAATTGATGTTCATCATAATTTTTCTAGCTACATTATGTAATTTTGTAAAATACTTTCTGGTGTCCAAATATTCCGAAACTTAACTTTGATGATCTTTATGAAGTCTAATATCGCCAATAGATATTTTTAGGCCAAAGTTAATTTCATATAAGATATATAAAGAAAACTCTATAACATGTTAAAAAAAACAATTTTTTCTAATGTTTCAAAATGACAGCCCCAAAAGTGAAAGGGGTTTTTAGTCGGAAGAGAGAGAATATCCATAATTCAAGTTGCAACTATGGTTTTAAGATCATCATCACGCCGGAGCACCACAGATCCAGGGGACGCCGATCAACATGGTGAACAAATAACTTGAAGGATTTTGGATATGGCGAGAAGTTGGATGGAGGTTGTTTGTAGTAGAAAAGATGTTTACTCTGCTAGTGTCAAAATTGATAAGGATGAAGATTCTGAAGAAGCTGGAAATATGTTTCTCGTAAAACTATGATTTCGGAATATGATTCTGATAAAATAAGAGTTGATTTTGAATACAAATCTTTTATTTTTTTTCTTCAAAATCAAAGAACATCCAGATTCGAGAAGAAACTAAAAATACGAAAAATTTGATTCAGTTCCCTATTTGACGAGAATCAGTTGGTTAGTTGAAAAATATCATGAAGAAGAAATCTAAAAGGGAATTTTATGGATAATGGACTTGGGATTCAATATGGGGTTCATATCCGATGTTTATGATCCATGATCAAAACAGATATGGAGAGTTTTACGACTTACACTATCTCTAACAAGCGTAAACATTTAACTATTTTTCCTGCGGAGAAAGGTTACAACCGATGAAAAAGATTTGTTTCAGGTTTTGAGAAAATCCTTGCATATATGCCTCAAAAAACTTCAAAAACAAAATAAGTTTTATCTGGTAAGCCAAAAAATCTATTGCTACTTTAGAGAATTGTGATCTAGCCATTATCATCGAAACATCCAAAATTGCAGGAAGTTCGAGCAGAATTGGAAAGGCAATTGTTGCAAGGTTTTCAATTGAAATTGCATTTGATATGTATCCTTTTGAAAATGCTAAAGCTTTCTGTTTTTCTTCTTTGGTAGACAAAAATATGATGATTAGTAGAGGATTATGGGATTACGAGGGTATGTCATTTTGGATGGAAATGAAAGGTGTCCCTTTTAATTTGTGGAATTTTTATCTTTTTAATCAAATTGGTTATAAGTTTGGGGGTCTTATGGAATTCCATTCTTAAACCATAAAATGGAAGGATGCTTCTGCATTAAGGATCAAAATCAATCAATTAGATCAGGTAGATTCATATTTTATGTTTACTTATGTGGATTTCCGTTTCCAATAGAAGTTAAACCCTTGAAGATCGACAAGGGTATCCCTGTTCAGTCTCAAAAAAAAAATTAGGGTTTTTCTAATCGAGATGGAAATTCCATCTTTATTAGTAGCTATCGGTGAACCTCTGATCAAGGAACCTCTTTTCCAAATTGATTGGCCGAGATTATTTCATTCAAACTTTAATGCGGGTAAGAAAATCTCGAAGAAGAAATCTACGCGCTAAGAAAAGGGCAAGTTAGTTAATTTTGATTTAAATTCATGTCAAATTTAAATTTTCAGTTTACTTACAAGAGAAGAGAAAAACGGTCTCGGTGCTCGGATCAAGGTGCCTCAAGTTCGGATTCAGATGTAGAAAAGGGTCAGAAGAATACATATTTGGTCTGGGGATTGGGTATGAATAAGGGTCAGCAACACCAGGGTGATCCAATCATTTTATCCAACTCGTTCTCAAGTTTATCTTTAGAAGAGGAGGTTGACTACTTATTAAAAGAAGTTGTTTCCATTTCGTGTTTGCAAAAGCTTGATAATTCTCTCCAGAGTCAGATTATGAAAATGAATGATGGTGCTAGTTCAGTTCAACCTTACTCTATCAATTTTATCTACTATTCTATGCAAAAATAAAATTCATTAAGTCTCAAGATTGAACCTTCTATATGCACTAATTTTGAATTCATTTTATCAAATGGTTGTAATTGGTCCAAAATTGAAATTAACTTTTAAAGGTTCGTCAGAGGAAACAAATGATCTCATGTGCATCTTCTCAATTTTACAGAGTTGTTTCAAAATTGAGTTGGTTGCATTTTGGGGGTATTTTCTTATGGTTTTTTATTTCTATGGATTTTAAAATTGTTTATTGGAATATGAGAAAGTCAATGATATTAATCGCAAAGACATCATAAAGAAGAAGGTTAGAGATTGGAAACCAAGTATTCTACTCTTACAAGAAACAAAAATCCAAGAACGTAATAATCTTCTTGTTTGGCAGTTGTGTGGTGGTAGACATGTAAAAATGGTTGGATGCTCCTTTGGAAGGAATATCAGAGGGTATTCTTTGTTACTGGGATGATTTAAAAATAATGATTTTTGATCATCTTGTGGGAAATCATTCGATAACTTTGCAATGTCAAATGATTGACTCTAAATTTTATTGGATATTTAATGGAGTCTAGACTCCGTCTAGCATAATAATTGAAGAAAAAAAATAATTTTGGAGGGAGAATGAGGAAGTGAGGAGTTACTGGGATATTCCTTGGGTGATTAGAGGTGATTTTAATGATATAAGATTCGTGTGTGAAAGATCTTCTGATGGGGAATTGACTAATGTGAGAAAATTCAACAGATTTATCTCCAATTATGAATTAATTGACTTTCCCTTGTTTGGAGCTACTTTTATTTGGACTAATAATCAAGTTCAAAGCATTAAAAGTCGAATTGATCGTTTTCTCATATTTGTATAATGGGAATTGCACTTTCCTCTAGTTACTCAACAATTGCTCGTCCTTGATATGATCGCAGTCTACTTGCTTTGGTTTGCAAATGTGTGAAGACTGGTCCAGGGCTATTACGCTGCGAGACTTTCGTATGCACACCCTAAATTTATTTCTTTAGTTCAATATTCGTGGTCTTCTTTTATGGTTTCAGGTAGTGCAGATTTTGTGTTTTGCAAGAGACTTCAAGTGCCCAAGAAAACTATTAGATTGTGGCATAAAGCAAAATATGGGGAGATGGATAGAAGATTAGATGAACTTGAGGAGATTTTTTTCAATCTTGAGAGGGAAAAAATACAAATAATGGTTGTTTGATCCATAATGGGAAACCAAATTCAAATCTAAACAAGAATACTATCATTTTAACAATCACTTATGCTAAAACATGGAGAATTAGGACAAGAGTTACTCATGTGAAAAATAATGATGACAATAATATGTATTTCCATAAGATGCCTTCAAATAGAAGAAGGAGGATCTATATTGGTGTCATAATAGTTGATGAAGTTTTAACCTAAAATGCTAATGAGATTAAGGATGGAATTGTTGAATTCCTTCAAACCATTTTTCAAACTCGAAGTGGCAGGTTAGTGTCGATGGATCAAATGCATTTTAATGAAGAGGTGAATAACTGGCTTAAGCTTGATGTAGAAGAAGATGAATGTTTTGCAGCAATCAAATCTTTATGACAAAATAAAGCACTAGTTCCAGATGGGTTTCCAATCAGTTTGTATTTCCTTTGTTGGGATATTCTCAAAAGTGATTTATGGGTATTTTCAATGAGCTGCAACAGAAAAAATTCTTGGATTGGGGGCTTAAAAATACTTTTATAACCTTATTCCTAAGAAAAATTCTATTGAAGAAAGAGAAGACTTAAGACCAATCTGTTTGGTGCATGGGGTGTATAAGGTGGTTTCCACTATTATTTCCTTTCATCAAACAAGTTTTATCAAGAAGATGCATATTTTAGATGGTGTTCTAGTGACTAGTGAGCTTATAGACTCTAGAATCAGAAGTGGTAAACTTGGTCTTCTTTGTAAGTAGACTTTGAGAAAGCCTTTAATCATGTCAACTGGGATTTCTTGGACGAAATTTTCTTACTCATGGGTTTTGGTGATAAGTGCAGAAAGTGGATTAGATGTTGTGTGGAAATGGTTAAATTCTCAGTACTTATAAATGGTTCTGCAGCTGGCTACTTTACAAGCAAGAAAGTTATTCGTCAAGGTGACCCTTTATTATTTTTTCTATTTTTGCTAGTAGGTGACGTGTTGTCTTATATGATCTCAAAAGCTCAAGAGAAAGGTTTTATTTTTGGTTTTCAAGCTACAACAGGAGGTAAACTTATTAGTCATCTGAAATTTGCAGATGACATTCTTGTTTTTTATAGATGTTGGTGTAGAACAAGTTAAACAATTAAGACTATTGCTTCTCTCTTTTAAACATCTATCTAGTTGCAAGATCTATTTTTCTAAGAGTTCTTTTTATCTACAATGTGGGTTTTGAAGGCAATTTGAATGAGTTTTCATCACTTTTAGGTTGTTATAATGGGTGTTTGCCTACAACTTACTTAGGTCTTCTTCTTGGTGTTAAGAGTGTTGATGTAGCCAAATTGATATGTGCTTAATTTACATGTTTTTAGTGTCATTTTCATTCTTGCTTTATCCATAATTCTTGCATATTACTTGTTAGTACTTATGTTTTTTTATCTTATGTCTTACATCAGGTGAATCATTCGAAACCAATGGAAATTATGTTAAAAAGAGCTAAGAAGAGGAAAGGAGTTCATTCCAGCATAAAAAAGAGAGGTTAAAGGATGGAAACACAACTTTGAAACAAGAGTTCCAGGAAGATTTACGGTTCGGAAATTACCCCAAAACCCAACCGTAGAAGAAGTTGATTTTGAAGACAAATTCCAGAAGATTTAACCCCAACCGTAAAATTAGTTGAAGATATATGAAGATTTTTCCATTTTTATTTGTATATAATTGAAATAAGAAGCCAACCCAAAAAGAATGAGGTTAATCGGACATCGTATGAGGGAGTTATGATCAAAACGGTGAAATACAAAAAAGTATCCAGGAATAGTTTGGCACGTGTTGGACTCGGATGGGTTTCTTGGACTCGGACCCAACCGTAAATCTGGGGATCTTGGTGAGATTTTTGTGCCAAAATTTTGGTTGGGTTTATTTGGTCGAACCCAGCCGTAACTGGTTTAGTTTGGCACGTGTGTAGGCTTCTAAAATATGAAAAACACGGTCCCGGAAGGATTCAAAACCTAGATTTCGTGGATACTATATAAGGAGACATCCAAGACATTAATAAGACACCTTTTTACACTTGAACAACAAGGAGAACAAGAAGCTAGATCTTGGAGTTACGATTGATCGTCACGATTTCTAGGGTTTGCTTTATTTATTTTCTTCTATATTTTGAATGGATTTGAAAAATCCATGATGAGCTAAACCTTTCATATTGGTTAAGGATGTAGTTGGATATCATAAACCTGTTACTTGATTAATACATTAGTTTTGTTCTCTTAATCAAATCATTATCGTTCTTGTTCTACTAATTATTGACGTCACGTATGATTGTGTGAATGTTTGTTTAGGAGCGCTACTAAATAACCATGAATGCATATCTATTGCTAGACTAGGGTTTTGAGATACGGAATTATTGATGAACCTTGTCATAAGTAGCACATTATGATTACCAATTGTATTCAAAACCTTTATGTGATTGCATGTAAAAGCTTGACCTATGTTGAATAGATTACTCGTAGTATATCTATTGTATTTATTAGCCTAATTCATAGAACTTAAAGCTCTCGAAGGATTAAACTTGATAGCACGTTGCATTAGGTTGTTCCTTGAGTAATATTTACATATTCATCGTTATGGTATGTGATGACATGAGGAATTTACCGGAGTATGCTCTCGATGGGATGCTCTAGGGATCTTCATAATGAATAATTAAGTGATAACTCTAGTTATTAGTGAAAGTGCATGTCTTATGATTGAAGATGAACCCTTAATCAGTACTCTCAACCTATTGATTATCTTTATCCATTCTTTGCTAGTATAATTACTTTAGCCTTAAAACACAAAATTCCCCCAGTTTATATAAGTTTTCAAATATGAATAACAGCCATATCTCTCTGTGGATCAAATTTGTTCTTATAACTATACTCATATTTATAATTGTGAAGTGAAAGAACTTGAAATAATTTTACTTGGCTGACAATCGACCACAAATAGGACAAGGTGGTTGAGAAATTCAATTCCAAATTGGCAGGGTGGAATAAACCACTTCTTAATAGGGCTAGTAAAATTAGTTCACTTTTTGAAATACAAGAAGATGTTGCTAAGAAGCTGGAATTTTTACAAGGGATTTCCTTTGGAATGAAAATAAAAGAGGTAAAAAGATACAGCTGGTGGGACACATTTTGCAGGAGAAATAAATATAGGCGGTTAGGGATTAGGAATCTCAATAAGATGAATCAAGATTTATTGACTAAATGGCTTTGGAGATTTGATAATAAGAATGATGCCTTATGGAAAAATGTGATTGTTGGAAAGTATGGTGTTGAAGTGGTTCAGTGGCTTTCAACAAAATTTTAAATCTTCATATCGTAGATCAGTTTGGAAAAACATTATGAATGTAAAAATGTTTTAAGAGAAATATGAAATTTAAAGCTAGTAATGGTATTAGTGGTAGACTCTAGGTTGATATTGTGCACCGATTTTTTCAGGTGCACAAATTTGGATTTGTTGTTCGACATTGGTTTTTTTCTTGTTCCCATTAGACTAGTGCTTATGGCTCTTTCCAGCTTCTTCCCAGCCCAAAAAACCGTTGCATAAATCCTCAATTTCCACAACTCTCCTATGGTCTTTGGGGATCGCTGTGAAAAGAATTGTTAGACGGACAATGGTTACCCGTTTTTAAAAGTGAAAAACGCATTACGAATATCCGTTTTAACTATAAAAACGGATCATCATTATCCGTTTATACCAAACGGATAACCGTTTTCCGCTTTGGAGAATGAAAAAGTTAACTTTTTATTACGAAACATGTTTTCATGTATTCTAAATTACAAAACGGCCAATCATTGTCCGGTCTTTATTAGTTGACCGGTTAGAATAGACAATCATTTTCCATTTTTTATTAGAAAAACTGACAATCAGTATCTATTTAATTTAAAATTTGGGAATCATCACTAAAGCTAAGAGCTTCCCAAACCAATATGGATGGGGAAATGCAAAGAGCCTGTGAAGCTCCACTAAAAAAACTTATATAAATGAATCATTTTATACCTGTGTCATATGTTCTACCATGTTTTTAGAAAACCTTTGAAAATGATTGGATCTTTGGATCCTAACATTCCTACTTAATGTAAATTTGTTATATGCTTTGGATGTGTTAATTTTAATCCAAACTAAGTCATTTAAACTAGTCCTCTTACTTAGAAATTCTTATGGAATGATTAGGATTCTTCTTCGGAATATGTCTTATAACAATATTGTAAAGTGGCTTGATTACGTGTGTTGTCTGTTTGAAACATTTGTGATTGTTGAAAACCTTCTAGTCAGTCCTGTAATTGATCCCAACGCTGAATTAAAATGTTATATGAATATATATACGAGGTTTGCCTTTTTTTTTAAAAGAAAAGGCAGGAAAGCTCCACTAGAGCTAGTCTTAGGAAAAAAAATATTGAATTAGTATCACATTAAAGGGCACAAGCCGCGAAACAATCAAAGAGGGTTTTCCCACTATCTTTTGAACCCAGACAGTAAAGATGACACAACTTCTAACACACATTTTCTACCCAAGGATGAAACTGAGTGGTGGGTAATGGGCAGTCAGGAATGCTACACAGACACATGACATTTCACTTCATCCCTATGCGCCATAACCTTATACAGTAGTTTAGCTGTGACATATCAATGTTCTTCACAGTATTTACAAACCCTGACCAAAATCAATTCAGTTTAGGTCCCACTCACACAAACACTCGCTCTCATAAATCTCTGTGAAACTAACAATCACAATCGCTGCTCTCACACATTCTCTCACGAGATCATCGACAACAATATAAAATATGCATGCGATTTACATTTACGAGTTGCTGCCCGTTATAACTCCATTAGCATCATCAATACAATACACGATCCCCTTCTTCTTGTACTACTACAACTATTTAGTAATGGGTTATAGATACAACAAAACTTAGGGATTCAGCCCACCCCACGTGCCCCATTTATAGTAGAATCCCATTTCATTAACAAGGCACAACCCTACACGCCCAGATTCCCCCTCCCACTCTATTCACTTTCTTTAAAAAAATTGATCACAATGTCACGGATTTTGATACTCCATTCTTCTCTTTCTTCTTCTTCGCCTTGAACGAGGCACTCTGGTCTCTGAGCCATGAGTTTGCCCTACCCAGAACGAGGCACTCTGGTCTCTGAGCCATGAGTTTGCCCTACCCAGGGAGGGAATTATGCCCCACCTACTCTGCTGACACTGGCCTTCCACTTGTGAAAGACTTTAATAACGGCTACTTTCTCACTCTTCTGCGATACCACCACGTGGAGCCTCGAGGCTGAGTATCTTCTTTGGCGCCAAAAATAGCTTCTGGACTGGGACCGACTCTACTGCCGGTATTTTACCCCACATGAACAGTTGACTACAATAAACAAGTTGACCTTCGTGGACCCAACAAAGTAAAAGGGATGGAAGGGAAAAAGTTAGAAGGACTAAGGAAAGTGAAAGAATTCGAAGAAATAAATTGAGAATTCAAAAATGAAACAAATGGAGTTACAAGAGCGTTTTCTCCTTAAGCGGGAGTAACGGAATATGCAACGTGAAGGGATTGCAATGTTAACTAACACGTCTCTTATGCTGGGGATGGCTGAGAAGTGGGATCAGCTGAGGAAGGAATATCAGGTCCGACTCGACAACCTTCTAGCATGAAAACAATATCAGCCATTGATGGCCGATCAAGAGGATCAGGTGCTGTGCATAGTAAACCTACTTTAACTCCTAATAAGAATTCTTCCCATTCAGATGATTCTGGATCAAGCTCGAGTAGCCCTGGTTCCAGTAATTCTGATATTTGACCTCTCTGTAATTGTTTTTTCACCCATTTCACTATGTCTTCATCTTCAGTAAACATAACAGGTCGCCTTCCGGTTAAGAGTTCCAACAAAACAATTCCGAAACTGTAAACATCTCCTTCTTTTGTAGCTTCGCCTGTTAGTACAGCTTCGGGTGATACGTATCCTAGTGTTCCCACTGTGGGTGTTGATGATGAAGCTTCGGCTGGTGTAGCAATTGTTAAGCGATCTAGTCCGAAATCAGATAAATGGGCTTCAAAATCTGCATCGAATAGAACGTTTTGTGGCTTAACATCACCATGAACCATTGTTGTTGAGTGTAAAAATGATATCCCTCGAGCAACCCCAAGTGCAATCAGATGTCGCATTGGCCAATTTAGAACATGCCCATCTTGGTGTGATGCTTCTTGCAGTAATGTAGCTAGGTTCCCGTTAGGCATGTAATCATATACGAGAAGACGAACATCGGGAGGTCCTGCGTAATATCCACGGAGAACAGTCAAATTCCTATGCTTCACTTTTCCTAGTAATTCAGCTTCTTTTTTAAACAGTCCTTCATTGAGTGATCCATCTGGTAATCGCCGAATTGATAGAACTGTTCCATCTAGATAACATGCCTTGAAAACTAATCCATATCTTCCTCTACTTAGTACATTTTCCTCATCGAATTGCCTTGTTGCTTCAACTGTTTCTGCATAGGTGATTTTGCTGTTGAACATGACAAGCTTTGGACCTCCATTTTCTCCACTACCACGACTTTCTGTTCCTGAACTCCCACGTGCCGGACTTTTCTTCTTCTCTCCTGTTGCTGCATCTCTGAGCTTTTTACGCCAACGCAAGAGACTAAAGATGTAAAAGCAACAAAACAAAGAAACAAGAAAAGCTCCTGCTATTGCAACTACTACCAACACAAGCAGCTTCTTCTTCCTTTTCTCGACGATTTTCTCATTCTCACATTCCTTCTCTAATGGCTTTCCGCATAAATTTTTATTCATTCCATATAAAGAAGGATCATTGAATCTAGAACCAAGGGTGGCCGGAATCTCACCTTCAAGGTTATTCTTAGAAACATTGAAGAACTTCAAACTAGATATGTTGGTTAGGCCTACTGGAATGCTCCCACTCAAATTATTTGAAGAAAGATTCAAAATCGTAAGCTTCGTAAGGTTGGATAGAGAATTCGGTATAACTCCCGAAAGATGATTTTTATCTACTGATAAAGAAGTCAGAACAGAGATCTCAGATAAACCTTCTGGAATATCACCAGTGAAATTGTTCTGACCCAAATCCAGCTCCTTCAAATGAGATAGACGAGAAAGATCATCCGGAATGTCACCGCTTAAACTGTTCGCACGAAGTTGAAGTACTTGTAGCTCAGAACAATTACCAACCTCTTCAGGAATCTTACCTGAAATATGGTTCTTTGAAAGAGAAAGAACAATTAATGACCGAAGAAAACCATAAGTTGTAGGAATCCCACCAGTAAACTGATTCGATGACAAATTAAGAAACCTCAAACTCAGTAAACTGCTTAATCCTTCTGGGACATTACCTATCAAATTATTCTCTTCAAGAGAAATTACTTGAAGATTTGGTAATCCAGGAAGCTCAAATGGTACCTCCCCCGAAAGATTTTGCTTGCTTAAATCAAGAGTAGCGAGACTTAACAGATTTCCAATACTTGAAGGAATCTTCCCTGAAAAGCCACAGTCACTCAAATTCAAAACCATTACACCCCGTAAATCTCCAATATTTGATGGTACTTCACCCGAAAATTTGTTACCACTGAGATTCAAAGTAGTCAAATTCCTCAAACTCAATATTTCTTCAGGTACATTCCCAGTCAGCTTATTCTTTCTGAGATTCAAGGTTTGCAACTGCGAAAGGTTTTCAAAACTAGTTGGAATTGAACCGGAGAAATTATTTGCACCAAGAGACAACATCTTTAGACTTTTTAGTCCCCCTAAAAATGCAGGAATTCCACCAGAGAAACTATTTCCTTCAAGATCAATTACACTTAGAGAGCTACATTTTTGAATCTCTACTGGTATAGTACCAGTCAATGAATTATTAGCTACTCTCAACTCTTCCAATTTTAATAGATTACCGACTTGAATCGGCAAAGTACCCGAAAACAAATTTCTTGAAAGATCAATAACAGTTAATGTTGAAATATTCATTAACCAAGAGGGAAACACACCTTGAATATGATTCTCTTGAAGATCTAAAACTTGTAATACACTAAAAAATCTTGACTCCTTAGGTGGAACAATATCAGTAAATGCATTAAACCCTAACTGGACGATTCGTAAAGATGGACGATTAAATGAAACATTACAGAACAAAGACGAAGAAATGGAACCAGATAAATTGTTATGTGAAAGAGATAATACTTGAAGTTTCGGAAGCTCACCAAAACCAGATGGAATTAAACCACGAATAGCATTTCCCTGCACACTCAAATGCATTAATAAGGAACAATTTCCTAATGCTGAAGGTAATGGTCCTTCTAACAAATTCCGATCTAACCAAAGATACTCAAGTTCTTGAAGAGAACCAAAATTCCCAGGAATTCCTCCACTGAACTTGTTGAATGATAAATTAATGAACTGCAGTTTAGAATTTTTAGATAAATTTTTAGGGATTTCACCAGAAAATGAATTTGAAGAAAGATCAAGGTATCTCAGATTCAAAGGAAGATCGTTAGAAATTTCACCAAATAAGAAATTCTGAGCAACGTTTAGTACTTGAAGATCATTTAAATTAGAAATCTCTAATGGAAGTTTACCAGAGAATGAATTATACTGAAGAAACAAAGCACGTAAACGAGTACATTTAGCGAGTGAAACGGGGATGGTTCCATTGAAACGATTAGAACGCAGACTGAGTTTACGTAACTCGGTTAAATTAGAAAGATGATCAGTCAGTTTACCAGTGAGTTGAAAACGAGGTAAACGAAGTTCGCGAACTCGGTTCTGATAACAAACTACACCTCTCCAGTCACATAATGGTGTTGATATATCCCAACCGCTTAATACACCTAGTGGATCATGCAAGTTAAGTTTGAATGATGTTAGAGCTTCTGTTTCAATTAAGGTGTAGTTCTTTTGTTGTGCGCAGGATAAGCTAAAAGTAGTTGCAGTGATTGTTAAGAGAAACAGAAAAAGATGGTTGTGGAGAAGAAGAAGCAGAAGAAGAGGTTTCATTGTAAATGATGGAGTGAAAATGAGAAGGGAAAGTGTTTATTTAGTTTAGGGCATAGTTTTAGGGTTTTGGATTCTTCTAATCCTACCTACAGCTGCTGCTGCTACTGCTACTGCTACTGCTACTGTTATTGTTGGTGCTGCAAACTACAGAAGTGCGCAGTGAGAGCGTAAGTTAGCAACTAGAAGAAGAGAAAGAGTGAGTTGCCAATGTGGAGTTATTACTTTGTCTTCTCTTTCTACCTGACCAAAACTTCTCTTCTCCCTAGAATATTTTATTTTCATTTTTTAGAAAAAAAATTGAAAACAGAGCAAGAGAGAGGGGTAAATGGTAAATATGGTGGCCTAGGAAGGGATCCAGTGGCCGTTAGGGATTATTCTTTTGACCTAACGTGGCCACGTGGGAGGTGGGCTAAATCATTTACTGTACCTCATGTGTTACTTTCCAAGTATATTTTTTACTATTCTGTGTCTTTTGTTTTACCAAAGAAACGTATGATGATTCAATGTATTGGACGGCACTTGGACTAACTTATGATGCTTCCCATTCACCGTTTATTGTCGAGAAAGATCCCAAAATTTAATACCGAAATGCGTGGTCCACGGCGGGTTCTGAAAAGTTTATCATTAGATTTAGGACTCGGATAATGTAATATAGAGATGTAAAAAAACGGAGTCAAAATCCGGGGCTCCCCTAACCCTTTCCGTTATTATTCAGTTTGATTTCACCACGGTTCCTAAAAATTTACCATTATCAGGTAAATAGCTTAAATAGATACCATGTTATTAAGATATAAATGGTGAATGATATCGGATATATAGCACTTTTGAACCGAAAATTTGTTTTTTGTTTTTGGTGATGGCCAATGAAAAACATAATTTTTATTGGGCAAAAAACATAAAATAAATAAATAAATAAATAAAAGAAAAAGAAAAATTCACTTACAGAAAATGAAATTTGAGGTTATAGAAGAAATTAATGGGAGGGACAGAACAAAAAATTATATCCCAGGTAACCCAAGGCAATTTGATTTATGAGTCAGTGTGGGACTTTTCGGTGTCTACACTTCCCCACTCATATCGTTTGGAGGCCCTTTTTATGATATTGGACTTCTACTTTTATGACATCTAACGGGGAAAATATTAAGGGACATGAATGGGAAAATGCTAATATTTTTTATTACTTTTCGGTCCATGTAAATGTTTTCTTCTTTTATAATCTTAAAGAGCACAAATCAAAAAAATTTGCTTCAGCTGTGATGAACGGATAGAATGAAAAGAACTCAGCTAATAATAATACAGCCATGAACTCACATTTATGATTCTGTCCAACTACTCCGGCAGCACTAGAGAGGGAGATTTTGTTAAACCACTGTTGACATGCGACATTTTAGTCCCCACGATGTAATCTTTCTTTTGTTTTTGAGGCATCCCCACTATGTAGTTGGTATGACTTTTTGTTCTTGTGTTGAGTAAATGTTTTCATGACAAAGTGACATCATTGAAAAATTATGGTGGACACCTTGGAAACATATTAAAATTTCAAACACAATGCTGATCCAAAAAAAATAAAATCAAACCTAATTAATTTTGTAGTTTTTTTCCTGATTAACTGTAACAAAAACATATTGAGTAGTCGAGATATATGTGGTCAATATCAGTCGTTACGGCCGCGATAACGGTGATATTTAAGGTATCGTTTCAAGAGCGCGACGAATCTTCAAATATCGTCGTATCGGCCTATACGGCCGAGATTCGCCCGATACAGTCGAGATTCGCCCGATATTCAAGGTACATGTTTGTTGTTTAATCTAGATTTTTGAAACTTTGAACTTAGAATTGTAATATACTTATATGATCTCTTCTTAAAGTATAGTTAAGATTCTTGGTAATAAATCAATAAAAATATAGTTAATTTTTAGCATTCACATATATAAAATTTGGATATAAAATTTGGGACTCCCGATATTTCACTGATAATCTTCTCGAGATATTGTTATCGATGTATCAAGGTCCCGAGACGAGATCGAGATACAAAATTAACTACATTGATCGAGAGTCTCGATACTCAAGAGCATAATGAAGTCTCAGCGCAGTTATTCTGCAAAAGAACCATTTTCCATTTTTCAATTTATTTGCCGCTCCAACTTTTAGCGGGAAAAGGATATACTACAAAAAAAAAAGGTCTTCATTTAATTTTTCCATATTTTTATTTTGTAACTAAATCCCACCATCACTTGAAACTCAAAAGATAAGCACACTTCCCTTATTTTCCGGCCTTTGAAATCTTTCTCTCTCCTTTGCGCAATAAACCTGTTCTTGTCTTTTTTGCCTAAGCTCATTAGATTTACTTTACTGCTGTAATCACCAGGGAGATTAGATCAGAAGAGTGGTGATTGTGGGCCCAATTTACTTAATCTCTGTTTAATCTTAAGGCTTCGTCTTTTTTTTCTTTGACCTCGCTTTATCAAAACAAAATTAGATGATCTAATTATAGCAAAATTACATTTTTTTGTTTGTCTCTGACTAAATAATCACTAGAGTAAACAGACAGCAGGTGTGTATCTCCTCCGTCCTGAATCCTTATTTTCAATTCATCTTTTCACAATGGAAGTAAAATGTTTCATATGTCGTAACATTCCACTTGGTGAGGGACATAAGGAGATTTAGAATTAGCCATATAACTTCAAAATGTCATTTTGATTTTTGTATACACTATTCTTGTTGTACATCTTATAAGCGGACCCGGATAGTTGTCCTTGTATTCACTGCTGACCAATGCTTGAACAACCATAACCTCAAATTCGTTGATCATTCATTGCATGCACTAACTATTTCTCCTCGCTCTGTTCTCAAGCCATTGGTAGTGTAACTAGTGTTTCATCTATCCGTTGCGCATTTCTGGCGGAAGTGGTGCTGATTTTGCGAGACAGTCAAATAATTATAGATGTAAAGAGACGACGACCACTGCACACTGGTAACTACTTGTCCACTGGAATCACTGCCCATGGTAAAATGTTCCTCAGTGAATCATCGATTTAGTCTGTCTTTTTCTTGAATGGTACAGATCTGTTGGATGAGATTGGTATATAACAGTGGGACCTTCCAGTTTTAGTACTTTAATAATTTAAAAAAATTGTACCCGATGAAAATTGTATAGGGAAAGACAAGATTTTCGCTTCCTTCGAGAAGAAAATGAAATCTTATTAAACTTATAAGGATTTTATATTATTTTGAGAGCTTTGAGAGTGACCGTTGTGTTGCTAGTTGCATTACCAGAGAATGCACTGAGGTGGCTCTTACATGCCTAGCTAGGAATTCAGCTGCCATGAGAATTCAGACCGTGTACTAATCGTTTAAGCAAAATATAAACACACCCACCCGACTGTTCGGTGAGTGATTACAAACGTTTGGTTGTTAATTGAAATCGGTGTTTGATGAACTGAACTGGACGTGGAACCGGTAAAGTAACTAGGTTAGGATTAACCGGTATCAGTAATTCAACTGGGATCACTGGATCACTAACCTACTGCAATACACATTCAATAGAAATACATTAGCATTCAGTGTTAGTAACTTACTGGTCATAGTGGATTGTAACCATGAACACACTATGAAAATGTGTTGCAACATGACTCTTTATGCAGTGTTCATCAAAGCTAATAGGTGACCAGTACAAATAAATTCAATAACTTGTATTAGTACTAAAGATGCAAAATAACTAAATAAATCTGTAGTCCATGGTGTATAACCTCACTAATACGAATCTTAATATAAATTTTGTATCACCAAAACCCTAACTAAAACAAAATGAAACGAAAACTTTATTTTTGAATAAAATTTGTCTAAACCTTATAGATTAATTTAACCCAATAAAAATAAAAATCAACTCCACTTTTAATCTCTATTCTCTTTCACCACCAACACAACCAGCACCAACTCACCGCCACCAACCACCACGAGCCAGCAACACCACCACCAATAACCACCAACTAACAGAAGCACCAACCACCACCACCGCCGCCACCAACGAGCACCACTAACAACCACCAGGTTCACCACCAACGAGCACCACCACCAGCAGTAATGAAAACAAAAACCAGAACCAACACCAACCAGCACCATCAACAACCACACACCATAGCCAACACCAACTACCAACACCATTTCCACCACCAACACCAACGAGCACCATTAACAACCACCGGGTCCACCACCAGTGAGAACCACCACCAACTACCACCGCCAGCAATGAAAACCAGAACCAACACCAACCTAATGTGATTTTATATAGTGGTAAAAAGAGGTTCGATTCTCGAACTTGT
>JAJJMC010014687.1:13511575-13549063 GCA_023531435.1 Papaver californicum | reverse complement strand
AAAAACACGTAATATTTGCAAAGTCGAATACTAACTTAATAGAAACTTAGGTACAATTTAGACACTAAAATGTGTCTATCAGCCAACCTAGGTCACGTCCTCAAGGATGCACCATACTCAAGTGCTAGATCAAGCCACGTCCTTGAGGGACGCATCACTCAAGTGCTAGCGCTAGCGCTAGATCAGGTCGCCTTCCTGAGGGATGCGCCACATTCAAGCACTAGCGCAAGATCAGGTCGCGTCCTCAAGGGACGTTCCATGCTTTGCGCTAATATCTAGCCTTATTCTAGGCTACGTCCCCATGAAAAATATCGTACTTCTTTTGAGTGCAAGCCTAATGCCAGCGCTATCCCTATATGGCTATATATCAAGCGTCATTCTTAAGTGCGCTACAACTAGTCCTTAAGAACCCTCACACAGTCTTGGTTTCAAACATCTTCCAGATTTATGCCAAGTCACTTCTAAGATAACATTTGGCCATTAAAATTATGCCATGTTACTCCTAAGCCAATAAATGATCACTAAACTTACCATACTTGACAATAATCAGTCTGATTATCAATTCAATGAGTTCGCAACTTGCCTCACTTAGTTAGTAAGTCATTGACTTGACTTAGCTTGACCTAATCAAAAGTGGTAGTCCACAAATCCATTAATTCTACGAGATATCAAATACAACACATGGGGGGATTCTCATTGGGTTATTGGTTTGGTGGTCTACGAAAATCATGTTTTATAGCAACACATTCACGAACAAGAAGGTAACAAGTAGTGGGACAGTTATAAGACAGTTGAGAGTACGAGGAGTAGTGGTCATACAAGTCCTTCCTATTTTTTGGACATGACTCAACTACAATCACCACAATCATTACTCCTCCACTTCTTTTGTAACTTCCACCACTTACGAGAAATCAGTGTATCTTCTTAGAAATATAAATAGATGGCTTCATCTATTCGAACCAAGACATAACATAGATTTATCACAGGGATAATCCATTCTTCACTACACACTACAATTACTCATCACACTGAGATTTTCTCAACCTTCTTTGCTTCCCTCTCCTAAGACCTACCCAATCTTCTCCGCCTTTGTGATCGTAGCAGGACGTGAACGACCATTTCTTGGTTTAGGCTCGTCCTGTTCGAGTTTGATCTCTCGAACCTACTTGAAAGTACTCTTTTACAATATATTTGTTTTCACCCTTAAATAACTGGACTGTAACTTTTTTAATTTATTCACGGACCATATTTATTAGAGCATAAACTTATGGTGCACGGTCCTTATTGACAAATACGTGTGTGCACAATTCATCTTTGTATTACAAAGCAAACTTCTTCCAGATTTAATAATTTTTATTTTTGGTACCATGTTATCTTTATTTCTAAAGTACTTGGTTAACCATTCTTATGGATTTTAACAAAGGACATTACCTAATGCTAGAAAGTTCTGACTATAATACAAGTTTGTTTGGGACCAAAGTAAAAATTTATTCTAAGTAGTATTGAGATTACTTTGGACCAAAATAATTTGTGTACATGGCAACTAGTTCACGAACTTACTTGGGATGTAAGTAATCGTTGCTTGAACTTTAAACAACCTAGCCTTATTCATCATTATAAATAGATGACTCTCTACAACAAGGATTTTTATTTCTGCATGTTGTGCATACTTATTGTTGCAAAGAGTCGCCCGCCATAAACCTAGGTTTCCTCGAGAAACATAACTAGGTTATGACTTTTAAATCTTCACTTAGTATTCGTGAAGCTTGGTCAGATTATATTTTACATGATAGATCTTTGTTATCCGGAATCTTATCTTAATCATCGTAGTTTTTTTCTATTCAAATGTCTTTTTCTTCTGATATAAGTCCATTGAAGAATTATAGATTGATGAATAAGATTTATATAAACTACAAGGAGTTCTTCGTCTTAGAACTTGTTAGTTCCACAACATTAAAATCTAAGTTTATACTTAGATAGATCTTGTGAGGTAGAATCAATTAGGTAACTCTATAACATTTGAAGAGTATAAACCCAAATTGTTGAGGTTGGTTTTCGCATATTTTTTACCCATAGATCCCTCAGAGAAAATAAATACTGATTACCTTGATTATCATATCTTAAGTATATCAAATAGGTGTCATGTTGGAGGCAAGGTATCACTAGTATTCACGAAGGAATGTGAAGAAACTCTTAGGCATGTAAAAGACGTCATTTAGGGGAATCAAGTGCGTAAGGGGTCTTGCGAGATCCAAGAAACATAGGGGCAGTTGCAAATGATTAGCTTATAGGGTATCTTTAATCTCAACTATATACTAGTACGAGGTAAGCTAGTGTCTGTAGAGATTTAATAAATATGTGTTCAAACTGGACGAGGTCCCGGGATTTTTCTACTACATTGCAGTTTTCCTTGTTAAAATTTTTTATGATGTCTTGTGTTATTTCCTTTATGCATTATATAGTCATATAATTGAAATATCACAAATATTACGTCAATCAACCTACATGTTTCGCTTGTCAATAAAGATCTTACGGGACTTATTCTTGTTGAATTTGGATATTGGAATGTAGATTATACAAGACTCGTTTTGTTGAATTATGATGGAGTTTTAAAATCACACTAGGTTGATCTTATGGATTTTCATCTTTATTAGATCATTCAAAGGTATCCTTGTATTTACAATATTGAATACGGATCTTGTCAAGACTAGTTATTGCGGTATTAAGACCTCAACGTATTATATATTAGGTACCCTTTCCTTTTCAGGACCGAAAAAGTTGGTTGTGTCCTAGGTAGCCTCTCCTTTTCAATTATGTATCTAAGTAAAATAAAATATAATAGTTTTTATTTATAATTCATCCCCAAGATAATTATGATAGTTCAGTTCGAAAAAGAATATATAGTAATTAGTTTTATGTTACTTAGTAGAAGGATAAAACCTGAAAAATCATCATAATGTTAAGAATCAAATATATAATATAATGTCAATCATAATATGTTAAGGTTGGAAAGAAATAAATATTCTGTGAAAAAAATATTAGTCTGATAATATTTATATTGGAAACTTAACTTTTTTTTTTATTTACAAAATACTCGTATGCCCGGCCCGATGTGTCCATCCGTATGAAAATCCGGGCTTTAGGTAACTAATTATCTACTTTTTCGTGGCCTACCATCCTAACTTCTTTTTTAAGCACTTAAATATAAAGGTTGGCCTACCCATCCTAACTTCTTTTTTAAGCACTTAAACATAAAGGTTGGCCTGACCCAATTTACATCCAAAGATTCACAAAATTCGCATTTTAGTCATTTTGTTTGAAAATAGACGTTTCTAGAGCGGGGTTTTAATTGATCGTCACATTTATCCATCCTTGAAATATTCAATAATATTTACGTGTTATTCGTAAAAAATATGGTGAATACCTAGTTAGATTTACAAGTAATGTGCATGTGCGTTGGATGTCGACAATGCTAGTTTTTTCGCACTCAAAGATAGTCTTGCATGTCACATGTTATACTTTCTCACCCGATAACGGAAATCGATATTTCTTTGATTAACTCATACATGAAAGTGTTTGAACACCATTTAAGCAATATACAAATATAGGTTCCTTCAATTTTCCTTTAAAATTTATTTATTCTTTGCATAAAAAATATAAATTTTGAAGAAAAAATATATTGAAAAATAAAAATTTGATATTCTTGTTATCGTTGTGTAGGTAGTTTAAACAGATTTAAGAATACGTACAATTTACGAAAATCTATTTTATAATCATTAATTCTGGAGTCCCTTATGGATTTATCTTTTATTTTGACACAATAAATCTATAATCCAACGGTTCAGTTTCAAATCAGACACCAAAGTTGATATTGATTTGAGTTTTTCTTGGTGTCTTTAAAGAGGTGGGATATTAATTGAGTTGTTCCCTGTTTATTTTAAGATATAAATACCAACAATCTATGATAAGAATTCCCGTGGAAGTTTTGGTGCCGTGGAAGTTTTGGTGAATAGATTCAAGGGTAGAAAATTAAAAACCGTGGTAGTCTATTATCTCATGGTTTTTGTGTAATACTAATGTCGTGACACCTTTTTTTTATTGGGGGGCTCGGGGGGGGGGGTTGTCGGTAGGTATAACAACATTATCACTAGTGGAATGGAAGTTTAACGTTGTCATGACAAGAGGTAATATCGCTAAAAACGACTGTATTGGGGATCCTTAATCTAGAAGTTGTTTTTTCCAAAATGATTGTGTCTCACACACGTTGAATTCCTTAAAAAATCCACTTCATGTAACAGTCTATCGATAACACTGATAGACATATTGGTTTATTAAGTTTTAAATTAGAAAATGTAAAAGATGATCAACAGTTTGGGAAGTCTATTATGTCGGTTGAATATTTCCATAAAATCAAATTCATCTCACTGATATTTCTGACTAAACCTATTTCAGAAAATATGATTTATTTGATTCGTCTGACTAATTTTTGACTAAATCTAAAATTTAAAACTCATTAAACTGAAATTAGAAGCTTATTTGATAATCTAATCAAAATGTTCACCATTCAATTCAAAATTGAAATTTGTTACAACAGTAACTCAATTCACATTTGAATTTAGCTGACACTTAGATCAAAACCCCCAAATGATCTCACACCATTTTAAGTAATGATCAAACATTCTTAAAAAAAAGTATTGTTATAATTACTGAAAACCAACCTAACAGATACTAATTGCAGCGAAAACTAGTAAAAAATGTACTGAGTTTTCCAATTGATTGGAATAATATATATACATGTACCAAAATGTGTAACTAATATGATCGCGATAGATTGTCTGTGATACTTCACGTAGTGTATATACTTCTTATGTTTTCTCCATAGTCTTTCGTATTATTTTGTTGACGATAGATTATCTATTATGGCGATGATGTGGGCAACTGATATGATATAAAATATAACGTATCATCATGTTTATGGCACATCATAACATGTTAAAATTCGAGTACGACACAGAATGATATATAATCTGGTACGAAATGATACAACACAACACGTTAAAATTTGATCACAACACAGAACAATATGTGATCTGGTACAACACGAGACAACACAACACGTTAGCTTAGTGTGATATGTTGTGTCAGACTATTAGACACATCGACACAGCACAACACGCAACATATTATATCACGATTTTCTAACAAACAAGGTCATAACATACATAAAACATTACATAACACGATAAAGTATATCATATTTTATGTATATTTCACAATAAAGTATGTACTCT
Source organism: Papaver californicum (assembly GCA_023531435.1). Lineage (NCBI taxonomy): Eukaryota > Viridiplantae > Streptophyta > Magnoliopsida > Ranunculales > Papaveraceae > Papaver > Papaver californicum. Next base: position 13,543,772 of record JAJJMC010014687.1, on the reverse strand, counting down.
AGTCTATTTTTAACATTTTATTTTCGATATGTTGACTTATTTCTACAGTGATACATACAATATCTAAATATTTGAACAAATATTTTTTTCGCAAAAGATAAAATATATGTGTCGGCATAATACAACATGACACAACACGATTATTTTTCTAGCATGGCACAACACAACACGCCTGAATTTCTAGTACATCACAACATGACATATAATACGCTAAGCCCGTGATTTCGTAAATTGGACTATAATGCCATATTTTATATTCAAATTCTTTTTATTATAAATAAAAAATAGCATTTGTAAACCATTATATTGAATACCTTTTCCCAAAAATCAATTCAGGAAACTTTGATAGTCTGATGTAAATTCCTGACTTGAATTTTCATTTATAAACTTCCATCTAACCCGGGCTTCATTGTATAGTATGTATAGCATACAAGTGTTATTCAATCTCGTTCACCTATAGTCTGGGGAGAGGCAAGGAATTGACGATCATTGAGAAGAGTTAGGTTATCTATATTCTTCGATCTCTTCTATGAATATGGCCGATATTGGTTTTTATCGTGGGGATGGAGGTTACATCAGCGTTGGGGCTGATCAGCTGTAACCACATTATGCAAAACATTGTTAGGTCAAAGTACCCACGTTTGCTTTTTCCGTTTTATATAAGTTTTATTCATTGGCACGGTGGAAGAGAATCACAAGAAAACTTTTATTATTACGGAAAACGGGTCTATTGTCCAAGATTTACAACTTTATAAAGTCTTATTTATATTAGGTGGCATTTCATTCACCACTCATTCGTTCATTTATCCAAAAAGGTTCATGGCTTCCTAAATTTTATAGTTTTAGAGTGTGGACTCAGAGGACAGTAGGGAGGAGTTCAGGAAGAGGGATAGCACTACCTTTTTTTACACTGTACATGTTAACGATGTTATAGTTGGTGTTTATACTTCTTTATCCATGTCACACATATGTGCAGGTGGAAAATCAATGACGTAGTCTCTGTTGGATCATAAATTTCGATTCATCAAGAGCATGACTAGTTCATCCTAAATGCATCATGGACCAGTAGTACAACAATAAATTGAAAAAAGTAAAGTGCACAATAGAGTAGTTCTAGTATCATTTATAACAAAAAAAAATGTAGCTCGAGTAGTATCTATTAAATATTAGATTCATATGCAAGACCAAGATTAAGATCATTGCAGTGCACCGAATAACTCTACCATGTCATATCCTGATATCCATGGTCTATAGTGAAAACCTATATATGGTTAAAACAAGTCAAATACTAGCTCCCAATTTAGGTGGCAATTTACATCTTACTGCAGTTGTGGTAAATTGATCACCAGAGAATAACTAGAAAGCAATTTTATACTGATAGTTCACAACAATAATGATCATTTTACTCCATTTCATTTTTACCCAAATACGTGCACTTACTATCTTTTCTCATGCATCCTCATCTCACTTTCTCTTTCTTCTCTGCCAATAAGCAGTACACATGTGAATGAGGCTCATCAGTATTGCAGGATGTACTGTTTTCTACAATTATATGAGTTGCAGATCAGGTAATGCAGCTAACAGAGGAGCTTAAAAACCCTCTTACGTTGGTAAGTGAATTAGACAAAAATGTGCATTGTGGCCTAATTAAGTTCATAATACGAAGGTTCAGAACTAGTAATTCTCCTTAATTAATTAGCAAACCTTCATCATAATTACACAACCTCCGAATCAAATATAATGTTAAGGAAATAAAAGGTCTAGTAATTTACCAGTCAGTAATATACTATAAAACGGTGCTCAGTGCAGAAAAATTTACTGGGGTGAGACTGAAAGGACATGGTATAAGCAAACATTATGAACAAAAGAAAAGAATGATTGAATGAATTGCTACCATAGACCAATGGGTTGTTGTTGTATCCAGGCATCTATTCTCCATGTTTCTTTAAATAGACCAAGACAATTTCGCCTTTAGTGGTTTAATTGAAAACATGCATACTGTTGTGTATACTGCATGTGTTGAGAAACTGAACATTCTTGACTTATATGTCTACGTTATTTAAAGGGCAAGGAGAGAAATTGAATTGATTAGGTAAGGTTAGGTTGGAGTACTTGACGATCAACAAGAGCAGTTTTGTCGATTCTTTTAAACTGAAAAAAGTCGTGATCATATCCACCACCACCACTGCACTTGAGGTTAGGGAGGAGACCGATTTGAGTACATTTCCGGTGATCTAAAACAGCTAGGTTATAATACCCGCATTCAAATTTGAGGTTAATTATATCTTATTTATGCGATGGGTATTTTCATAATTTTTATAACGAGGTAATTTCTTTTTATTAGAGAATCTTTGATACTCTTTAGAATCCTCAAATTTACTTATTTATGGTCAAATTTATTAAACTAAAATAACTTGGATTTGTATTGAAGAATATCATTCCATTTAGTCTCATTGGAGATAAGAGACACCCAAAACTTTGAAATTCAATTCGGTTTTACTCCGAGTCAGATGATAGAGAGCTTTGTAACAAGCCCATAGCCTTTTGAATCACATAATTTCAAGGTTCAGAGCTCAAGATATGGTCAAAATTGTGAAAATATCAATATTAGGCCCAAAAATCTATTTTTAGACCCATTACGGGTAAGCTTGGTTTATGATGAATTTACACCCTAAAAACCCTATTTTTATGATGGGTTAGTGGGGGGAGAGAATGGGGGAAACACTGGGGAAAGGAAAGAAAAGGAAGAAGAAAAAAATAAAAGAGAAAAGAGGGAGAAAACAAAAAAAACTACGGAGAATGATGAGTGGAGCTAGGTTTTTTTAGAGAGGAAGCCTAAGAAGAATCAAGAAGATGCTATAGCTAATAAAGGTAGAATGCTAAATCCCTTTCTCTTTGGGTGAATTTTATTGTACTTGATTTCAGTTTTCCTATGGTTTTATATAGTTAAGTTTCGGTAGTTTATTCATATAATTATATGTTTCTGATCGATGATCATTTATTACTAAATAACATGCTTAGGTATCTCTTTTTAAAATTTTAGGATTATCCACCACAGATTCACCGTTAAATTTATCATTTAACTTCGATGATGTTTTATGAATTTTTTGGACAGTTTCGCTTTGCTATGATCTTGATCCTTTTAGGAAGTCTTGATTATATTAGAATGATTTGTGGACTTAACAAAGTTGTATATTTGTGTCTTATATTTCATTATGCTTTGGATTTGCTTAGTTTCAAATCATTGTGAACTAACTATGAATATTTTGGTAAAATGATGTAATCTGCCCAGTTTTTAGAACAATCTTGTAAAATCAATAAATTTTGTTTGAGCCATTGGTTTGCTATAAATTTTCAATATGTTATAGATATTTGTGTTGGGTATATACTCATACAATATTTGAATATGATCGGACCATTAGAATGTCCATAAACACCCGAGTAATGAAGGACCTTTTTTACAGATTTCGTAAAATGTAATACAACTACTAAGACCTCTATTAAAGAAGCTATAACTATTAATGTTCTATGAATTTTGGATATGTTATAAACTATTAATCTAAGTTAAAGGTGTAAGTATTTCGTAATAATAATACCATGACAAGTACTCTAAATCATGGTGAGTTTGCAGTTGTGTGTGTAGAAAATTTATCTTGTATAAGTATATGAAATCTTCCATAATTCCATTTCTAGACGTTACTTTCCTTTGAAATTTATGCAAAATATAAACATTTTGATTATGATTGTGTGGTGAAAATATCTTTGTGATCCACTAAGTATTGATTGGTTAATATGAGAGGAAAAGAGATTGATATGGTTTTGTGTGTTGGTCGTATCGTAATCAACCAAAATATTCAAGTTCTTACTCTCCAAAAATATATTTAAGTACAGGGATAAGAACAAGTTCGTTCCCACAAGGAGGCAATAGATTACTATATATTTCAGTCACGTAAACAAGTAAACAGGGGGATTTTGTTGTTGTTTTAATAAATTAAACTAAGCTAAAAGTAAATACGCAAGTAAATAGAGATGTGAAATAGGGAGGAAAAGCATTGGTTAGAGATTTCATCGTCCGTTATCCAACATGTTATCAATCAAAGCATACTCAACATTCATGCATTAGTAATACCAAAAGCCCTAAAGTAGCCAGTTATCTCGTCTACTTCGGCAAAACTCCTAATATCATCACAGAATGAGTACCTCCACCCTATGAATTCTTATGCACCGGATAACCTGAGTGAGTACCTCCACTCAAGTTCAACCCAATGATAGCTATGGTCTTTGTGAGTTGAGGTTAATCTAGATAACCCGGCGCAGTTCGCTACTCGGATTCAACCTAGGTCAAGCTTCTACACATATTCGTATGGCAACATCCCGTCATTAACAAATATGTTATACTACTTGTAACCGGAGTCCCTCGACAGAATCGACTCTCAGAACTCCAGTCTAGTAATAGATATCAATGCCTATTCACTTGATTCTAGACTCAAACAAATCAGCAATCAATCATATATCATTATACTTAGTAGAACATGAACGATATTAAGAACATCATGAAATTATGAGATATGCGCCATTCAATTAATAAACATGTCTTCAAACATCAGATTACATCCCTAACCAATATGAAAGGTTTAGCTCATCATAGGTTTCTTAAAACCCATGGAAAATAATTAAGAAATAAATACTCAAACCCGGAAAGATAGCGAAGAATTGATTGTAGCTTCGAAGTGTGGCTGCAATGGTAGCCAGCAGCCTCCCAACACTGCTGTCCTCTTCTCCTTGCTGCTGCCTTCTTTCCACCGTGTATATTCTCCCCCTTTTTCTGTCTCAAAACCCTGTATACTTTTATATGATAACGTCCTAATCCTATCCAGCAGCAAACTCTAAAAAGAGCTTCCTTCCAGCCGTGAAACTTGTTCGGCTGCCTCTTGTATAGCCCAATTGTGTAGCCAACTTGTATACATGAACCTGACCCCCAAATATCCCTTGGGTATCCTATATATGCTATAGCTACCTCTCCAAAAGGCTTGCCACGAGAAAGGCCTGATTTCTTTCTATAGAACTTGAGTTAGCCACTTTCACAATCCTAGTAGAACTAGGAAATGTGCTAAGTTTCCTTATTCCACTCCAACAAGATATATCAACTCCAAACTCTTTCCTAATCCCATATGACTTCCCCAAGCTAGCTACTACTCCATCAAGGCTAGCCACTAGCCCATCAAACCACTCTAGCACCTCCAACTCGTCACTTAGCACATTAGCACATACGGTTCAGCCAACTTAGCGCCTGGGCGCTAGCAGCACAAGCTAATTTGCCACCATGTGGCTTTGCCCATAACTTCCTCATACGAGATCAGAATGACCTCGTTCTTTCGCCGTTGGCTTCGTAATTCAATTTCCTACACTGTGGAGGGTGAAAGGCCTAAATTTCAGCAGAGTTTTACTGGATCCTCGGTAATTCTTCTCATACAGCTCCATTCTGCGGGTTTCTGAACTGTAACCTGAAAAGACAACTAAACTTCGAAAGTAATCAAAATACCTATAATTCACTCAAATATAGCACATAAGGGTCAGGAAAAACTACTTTAAATGTATGATTTATGCACCTATCATGTGTGTAGTCTTGTTAAAATTATAATTATTTTTTTTAGGAATTGATGTTGCTCAAAGGTTGGGTTTGAAATTCTTTTAATGATGGGTTGTATTTTTTCACTTATCCTTCCAAAGTATAATTATATTTCACAATAGTATCCATGCGACTAGGGGTTTTCTATAACTCTTGTTTTATACGACTTGAGCATATTTTATTTATCACAAAGTTAAACGTGAATCTATTACTTTATTATGTTGATGAACTAAGGTCGTGCTTGATATCCGTGGGTACTAGGCAGTCGTGTCGCGGTGTAGCACATTTGATTAAGATACAACATATGGTCTTCCATTCATAGTTCGAGTTATTCATGAATCTGCCATTACTGATTGTCACCGGTATTTTGTAGGGTCATTATGATGTTTCATTGATCTTTAATTAATTTAAGTTCCATACAATGAATTTCAGTAGTGAAATATATGAGTGGTTTCTATCTAATAGACTTGGATGGTACAAATCAGGCTTGGATTCCAGATGCATATGTGACATTTAGGATTTTGGAGTGGATTTTGGGTAAAATCAGAGTATGGTCTCGATTTACTTGGACTGTGCATGTAGACTTATCACTTTTTGAAAATTTGGTTACAAAAAAAAAACAAGACTCTATTCTTCTTACTAGAAGGGGATTATTTTGGGGGGAGAGCTCTAGAAAACTTTCGGAGAATTAGAGGTGTGGGGAATGGAAAATTGTTGGATTTGTTGCTACTAATAATGTCGATTGTGTGACAGGTATAGAGACCTTCTTCCTCCATTTCTAGTTTTACTAAATTTTTCCATAATTGAGTTAGGTGTTTTTTTTTTTAATTGAGCTTGGAATATTGAATTTATTTTGATTTAGAACACTAGATAGTTAGTAAACGTCTTCAATTGCATGTTTTGAAGGTTTGGTTTAAGATTTTGGAGATTAGGGTTTTTGATATAACTCATCAATTTTTTTTGTAAATTGTTTAATCAGATACTTTATTGTCATCATGAATTGTCATAAAATTGATTTGATTATAGTAATTCTTCTTATGAACAATCCTTGCTTGAAAATCTTGTATACACCTTTATAAACTCTAGAATGCAATGTTCTGTTATCCCCATATCTTAAATTCCAGCCGTTGGAATATTATGAATTTTAAGTATGTTTTTCTTCACTAAGTCATGAAGGTAGTAAAAATTTGATGATGATCGGACTTGGTTAAGCTCCAAAAACAATAGTCTTACTATGATTGCGTTCAACATGATTAAAATAATAAATAATCCACTTTACATTGTGCATATCACTACTCGCTTATCGGATGAACCTCGAATTCTAGTATGTTGATTATTTATATGTTATTATCTTTATATAAAATATCATAAAGATCTGAGCATCGTATGTACCTCAAAGTATAAGATTATCCTAGCTAAATTATGTAGGTTGAATATGCGAGAAATTAAGTTCTGATGTGTGTATCTCTTAAATGAACCATTAGGATGAATTTTTAGTATGTCGTGGTACCATGAGACATTATCATACTGCGAAAATTCCAAGAGGATCATTTATAATTTTCTACTGCAAATATTAGTATAACTAAGGCTGCAATCTGCAAAACATAATTCCAATACAGCCATATACAACTTGCTTTACCTTTTTATGTGCTTATTGAATTGATGTGAAATGTTTATATGCTATTAAATAATGTATTGGTATGGTATGGTATGAATTTCAGGAGATTTTGATCATGTTTGGCATCCTAAACCGTGTTTTCTGTAAACCTTATTATTGAGCCGTTTCTTTAACTTTACTAGTTATCTCATGATAACAATATATTGATATGTATATAATTACTGGGATGTGGTCCGTGGTAAGTGATCCCTATAGGTATTTTTATCGTGATTATTCGGTTGCGTTCAATGTGCAACAATCCCTAAATATTCCCGGTTAACGGGATACGAGTTATCCTATGGTACGAGGGTCCTTGGGCGGGAATCCCTAAATATTTCTGGTTGATGGGATACGAGTTATCCTATGGGACGAGGGTCCTTGGGTATCAATCCCTAAACATTCCTGGTTGACAGGATACGAGTTATCTTATGAGACGAGAGTCCATGGGCAGCAATCCATAAGTCTAGTAGTCCACATCCTTCTCATCATCAAACTAGCATCATCGTAAAAACTAGGGTTGCACAAGAACATAACCCATACCGGAAAAATAGACTTAAACTGGGTATCGCGGAACTGAATTGTTGATCTCGGCTCTATCAACAATTTCTAGATGTTATAACCGTTGATTTCGGTTCGGCCATCGGCTTGAGGCTGAAAACTGAGCGAGTCCAGTCGTTTTTTACCAATTAATATAAACTTTTAGATGCTAACCATCCATTACTATCAATATAACTCAAATTTAACCTAATACTAAACTATTTCTTCTTATGTACAACAACTTTTCTCCCCTCCCTCGCTGTCACCACGACTACTTACCATCACGACATCACGACATCACAACCATCACCTCTATCAAGAAAAAAAAACCTCTATCAGGACCACCAAAATCACCACCTTCTTTTTATTTGATTACTTCTTCTTTATCCTTTCTCATTTTCAACATACACTAACAAAAACTGGAATATTACCATCACCAGCACCTTTTACACCACCATCACCACCCTTTGATTGGTAAAAAAATTAATGATTGATCAAGTTTTTTAGGGTTTGATGACATATTAAAACTCTAGGGTTTTTAAATTTTTTTTTTCCTAATTTCTAATTCTATGGTTAAATTTGACTTGTATTCATCATGGGTTTCATTAATGTTTTTTAATCCTGAATATTAAAGGTTCAATATATATTGTTGTACTTTGTTTTCTAATTGTATTAATGAATCTTTGTTTGAGCTTTATAGTTTCTGTGAAAAGGATGTAAAGTTTCCAATAACATGAATCAGTTGTGATATGAATGTGTGGAAGGGATATAAAGTTTTGAATTAATTGGAAGTTGGTTGAAGCAAAATTTTGATTTATTTATGTGTATAAGACTGTGAGTTGCTTGATTTTATTTCATGTAATCTAAATAAATTGTTGCTTCTCTTCTTTATGTGAAGATGAGTTAATGTTTTGAAAAAAAAACAACCTAGACAGGTCGAACCGAGTCGGACCCGTTTAAAACTTAACAATTGGCATAACGATTTGGTGTCGTTTTGGTTTTAAAACTGGCCTATGGTCGACTCAGGTTGAAGGGTTTAGATTAAAACCGAGCCGACCGACCGACGTGCAGCCCCAACAAAAACTGCATTGCAAGCCTTAATGTACTGTGTGGCATTAGTACCGTGCAATAGCATCCAACAAGACTCTCCTAATCCAAAAAATTGCAGTTCGAGTATTGGTTCAGTCACAAATGAGGAAATGGGCTGGTCTTAAGGAGGGAAGCTGGGGAAGAGTGAGATTCGAGAGTTTTTTGTGATTATTTGATGTAGGATCGATACTCTGAGTTCTGAAATCAATGTGTTTGTTGTTGTTCAACTGATGTTCAAAACTTGTCCTTCTAAACCGGTTGAGTGACCTACTTATATATTGGGTTGTCAGCCGACCAAAATATTTCATTGCATTCTACAACAACGAGTAGGGTAGCAAGTAAGGTTTCGTTCCCACCGAGATCAAAGAATTATTATTTGCTTTCGACTTCATAGGTAACTAGGGGGTTGTTGAGTATCTTAACTGAACAAAACTAAACTAAAATCAAAGTGAATAAAATTTGTGAACAAAGATAAAAAATACTGGTTAGAGGTTTCATCCTCCATCACCAAACATGTTCATCAGTCGATTAGAATCAACATCCACTTTATCTTCATACCAATAACCTTAAAGTATCCCCACTCGTATAATACTTCGTGACGCCTCCATATGTCAACATACATTATCACTAATATTTGAATTCTTTTCCACCAAATAATCTGCTAATCGCTAAGAGATTCAACTTGAGGAAAAGATTAATATCAGTGAGACGAGTTAATCATAGGCAATATAATACATCGCACAATCGTGGCATATTCAACCTAGGTAAATCTTTACTTGTGACATCCTTCACGATTCGTACCGCTAGTGATCACAAATTACCACTAGTTATTAGGGTTCTTGATAAAATTACCTAAGATTCCTAATTAGCTATAGATAAGTTATTAAGGGTAATTGATTCACGATTTTAAACATACCAAAAAACCAATTATATTATATGAACACAATCACATAATTGTTATACGTAGTAAAACATGAACGATAAAATGAGATAATAAAAATTAAAACTAACCAACTAGATTGATTCCCATGTTTAGAACTTCCGATTACATCTCCAACCAATAGAATAATCAACTACTCATGGGTTTACTGAAACCCAAGGAAAATATATAAGAAAAGAATAAGAGAAAATATCCTTGTTCCCGCCTTTAAAGGGGTAAAACCAAAATTTGCTCTCTTTTCTATGGAGAAGTGGTGTAGAAAATTGTATCAAGGCTCCCCTTTATATAGGATTTGGTAACCTCCTCTTGATGTTTATCCAACTAGGAAACCTATTCTCATTAAACTCTTCCACCTCCTTTTGATCCTTATCCAACTAGGAGACTAAACCTCCTCAAAACCAACAAAACCCCTAACTTTCAAGTCAAAGGCAAGCCCAAATTGCTTCATTTCTTTCTCTTCCCGCGCAGGCCCAATAAGGCCCAACAGAAAACAAATTCAAGTTGGTTTCACGATTTTACTCATAAATTCTCCATACGAACTCGAAATGACCTTATTCTTTTTGTGTTGGATTCATCATTCATTTCTCTACAAGATGGTGAGAAGAATTCCTGGATTTGAATGATTTGTTTTTTCTGTAATTTTCTTCACTTGTAGTATTTCACTTCCTTCGCACTTTTTAAGCCATTTCCACTTCTTTTGGTTGAATCGTCCTAACACAAGAGTAATACAAGGTAAAATGCAAGAAAATACAAGAATGGAATTGGCGCACAAAACATGTAGATTATGCACTTATCATTATAACAATTTTGCTTCCACTGATCTCATATTTTTCAAAGTGGTGGGGAAAGAGGAAGAGTGAAAGAGTGCATAATATAGAAAGTCATTCCCATGATTGTAAGGAGACTGAGACTTCCACGTCCACTTCCTTCATTACTCGTTGATAGAATGTGGGAATCCCACTCAAAACCAATTGGCAATGAGTGGAGTGGCCCTTCATATTATATAGTGTGTATAGGCTAGGAGTTTGGTCTATGTGAGACTATTATCCTCAACATTCCCTCTCCACGTGTAGGGTGGAGTTTGGAGCCTCCATGGAGAAGTTGTTTAGAAAATTGTATCTAGGATACCCTTTTTATAGGCTTCGGTAACCTCCTCTTGATGTCTATCCAACTAGGAAACCTAATCTCATTAACCTCTTCCACCTCTTTTTGATCTTTATCCAACTAGGAGACTAAACCTCCTCAAAAACCAACAAAAACCCTAACTTTCGCGTCAAAGGAAAGCCCAAAACACTTCCTTTATTTCTCTTCCCGTGCAGGCCCATTAAGGCCCAACAGAAACCAAATTCAAGTTGGTTTCACGATTTTGCTCATAAATTCTTCATACGACCTCTGAATGACCTTATTATTTTTGTGTTGGATTCGTCATTAAGTTCTCTACAAGATGGTTGGAATAATTCCTGGATTTGAATGATCTTTATTTTTTCTTTAATTTTCTTCACTTGTAGTATTTCACTTCCTTAGCACTTTTAAAGTCATTTCCACTTGTTTTGGTTGATCGTCCTAACACGAGGGTAATACAAGGTAAGATGAAAGAAATATAACTAAAAAGCATGGAATTGATATTCAAAACATGTAAATTATGATCATTGTATTAGTTTTTCTTACACTGATTTCATATTTTTCAAAGTGGTGGAGAAAGAGGAAGAGTGGAGAATGTAGAAAGTCGTGCCCATGATTGTAGGGAAACTGAGACTTCCACGTCCACTTCCTTCATTACTCGTTGATAGGATGTGGGCATCCAACTTAAAACCAATTGATAATGAGTGAAATGACCCTTCATATTATATAGTGTGTATAGGTTATGTGGGACTATTGTCCTCAATATGCCCCTCCACGTGTAGGGTGGAGTTTAGAGCCTCTAAAATGTGGACCCTATGTATGGGTAGCTCCCTACACAGTAGACACAAGTTTAGGGCCTCTACATCATTGACAAAGTATGGGTAGCCGTTGTGCTTACTCGCATACGGACTAGCTCTGGTACCACGATAGAATGTGGGCATCCAACTCAAAACCAATTGGAAATGAGTGAATTGGACCTTCATATTCTATAGTGTGTATAGACTAGGGGTTTGGTTTATGTGGGACTATTATCCTCAACACTCATAACATTTACACGACTTGACCATCTCTTTCCCGTTGTAAATATACCGTTACATTGCACTGTTGTAGAATGCCAGACCAAAACCCTTATTGATATCCCCTATGTGACTTAATTGATTCTCGTAGAAAGGTTAATTGCCGAGCAAGGTTCAATTAGATAAAGGCTTCTTGGTCAAGTTATTGAGCCAAGATGGATGTAATATTCGGTGCATTGGGCCACGAAAGTAGGGGTACATTGGACTTTAACTATAATTATATACCAAATTACATTAACATCCCAATTATTTTATGTAATGTTCAATTAAAAAAAAAAACAAAATGGATACAAAAAAATGTACAACTTCATGTTAGTGATCATGGAAGAGTTTTTCTTATAGATTTGAATAGATAAACATTTATAAAAACGTACAAACAACATGACATCCTCGATACCAATGGTAATAACACTAACTGATGTTAAAATGAATGTTGATGATTTTACTACAAACCGACCCTCTGCGATATTGATAAAATGACTGACATCTCACAATGGAAGTATAAAGGTAATAAAATCTCAATGATTAGTGTGTACATCACGTATAATTAATACAAATCATGATAAAAATTGACGGCTGCTGGTAGATTTCTGTTATAACTTCCAACTAGATTAATTTTTTTCCTTATAAAAGGACAATAAAAATTGAAACTTGGTCGTATGTTTTTGTTATACTTTCCAACCAAACTCATTTTCTTTCTAACAGAATGATGATAAAAATTAATAAAATGCTTATTTTTTATTTAAATATATTAAGTATATATTATATCTTATACATTTAACTCATGAATTTATTTGTAGTTGTTGGATGGCTGAAAACAAATTCTTAATCATTGAGATAAAGTGAACTATAAGACTTCGGTTTGGAATTAGTTGAGATAAAATAAACCATCCGAGCTACCCTATTATAGTTTCCCCCTACGTCTCTTGAGTTTCGCAAGAACCTACACACTTGATTCCCCTATATGATGTCTTTAAACCCTAGAAGTATCTCTGTAGTCCGTCATGAAGACTAGCACTACCCTACCTCCAACAGGACCCTTGGTTATTTCCTTTCTGATATATTATCAAGGATGTAGAAATCAACTCCCTGAATTTAGACGAATATAAATCCAAATTAGGGTTTATTCACTTCAAAACTTATAAAGATACCTAGTCTTCTACCTACACAATAATCACAATCAAGAACTTAAGCTTAGATGTATTCTTGTGAAAAACTCACAAACATGATTTCAATAAATAAGAGTTATAATCAATCGTGTTTGTAACTTTCTATCAAACCTGGATATGATCTGCAATTGTTGAATAACTTTGTATCAAAAGAGAATGACCTTAGAATAGATAAAAATCATACGGAACACAAATAAAAATACATGTTACGGTATTATATTTCTTCAAGATAGGTGAACATGTGCTTCACGCATCCCAAATGAAGTCTTTCAAAGGCGAACCTTAGATTACGAAGATTCTAGGTCTTTGGAGGAAAAACTTTACAACAAGACAAACAAAAGTGTAGGGATTGAGTTTTTTGTGTTGCTGATGTCTCCAATTTATAGTAATCAATCAAGTATAGGTTGTTTAGGATGCCAACATTGAATTTCTTGCAACTCGAGTTAATTCCCAGTTGCTAATCAAAGTTATTTCTTAAGATACTAAAAAAGGTTTCTTTGGAAAGAACTTGACTTGCAATGAGGTTATTGACGTGTTTTAGAAATAGTGGTAAAAGATTCGATACTCAGACTTGTAAAGATTTGATTTTTAGACCTAATTTTTAATATTAAAAGTAAAGAAAATTAAAGTAGAATTGAATTTAGATTATGGGAAGAAATGAAACTAAGGATTCCACCATTAGCCAATTTTTCAAGTGATTTAACATTAATAAATATCTTGCAATTCATATATTCAATTTATACAAATATTGCCAAAGTTAGATTTCCAAAATATTAGTTTTAAATCAAAAGTATGAGACATCAAAAGCTCTAGAATCAGCATGACCCATCAAAAGAAAACACAACTAATTGTAAAAAACATTTTTTTTCGAATTTAGTTCAAAGCAAATAATTATAAAAGAATTACAAAAAATTAATAAAATAAGAATACCATTTTATTATTGGAATAATAACTTCCCCCGTCGCCCCAGCAATGGGGTCTAGCTCCTCATGTCGAACACCCTCTCAAAAGATTGGTACATGGCTCAAAAGTGCTTGAGAAGAAGAAAAGAAGCTAAAAATAATAAAACAGGAAATATGCAACGTTTTCTGGGCGTTACAGATTAAATGTTGCGATAAAGCTGAAGATAAACGTTGCTGATGGGTTGAAGAAATCGTTGCAGAGGAAGATAAACGTTGCAAACCTGAAGATAAAGTTGCTGATGGGTTGAAGGAACCGTTTCATTTTCTCTGTTCTTTCCGTCTTCTTCAGCATCAACAACACAATTTTCCTGAATTGATTTTCTTCGCTCTGTTTAGCTTCATGAGCTTGACCCAACCTCCCTAACCTCTTTTGTGACTTCATACAACCTTTTTCTACCCCACAGGAGCAAGGAATCTCCAAGAGAACTCTTCCCTTAACTTTCCGGACGAAACTCTTCGATTGAAGCTCTCCCCCTTTCTGTCTTCGATCTAATAGCCTTATATAGGTTTAATAGAACCTATCTAATCTTCCTTAATCGATAAGGAAGCAAATCCCAATCCAAAACAAACTCTAACTCGGTATCAATCCAAAACAGGGTGAAAAAGTTTCACCGACAGTAGAGAGACTTTCCCACCTTTTTCTCCGTCCTTAACCACTCTGTTTTACGTGTTTTAACATGTTTAGGTTGTTCTTTTGAAGTAGTTATCTTGACAGCCTTTCCAATCCCATAAAATCCGCTTCCAAACTAACTCAGAACAATTCACTGCGTGAAGAAAATGTTCCCGCCAACTTCAGGTTTTTTGAAATAAGAAGGGGGTGCCCCCAATCCAAAATACAGGTGCCTTTAGTAATTTTTCTCAGGTGCTTTTATCACATTTTAAGCCAATTTTTCCACATATGTTTATTTCCCAAAAATACCTACAAACATATACAATCATACAATAATTATAAAATCGAGCACTAACAAAATAGATAATTGCGGACAAATTAGACACAAAAATGTGTCTATCATTTATTTCTATGGTTTGAAGTTATAGACAATTGTTTATCTTATGTGAATTTTATTTAAAGAATTACTGCTAAAGATAGCTTTAAACTTTCAAGAGAAAAACTAGACTTTCTAACAAAAGGAATTAGCTAAAAAATAACAATCTGTAAGTGTGTGGAAAGTTCTCATTGAATAATCAAAGAAGAATGAATTAGCCCAAAAATTTATAGTTTAAGGTATGGCTCATTAAGCTTATAGGTCCATGAACCCACGGTTGAGTCTTTGGAACAATAAGAGAGAAAATAGAACTTCTAATCTTTGTAGGTTCGGGAACTCAAGCAATTAGGTTCGCAAATAAAATTAAGTTACAAGAGCATTCAAACTTTTTAAGTTCGTGAACTCACCATACTAGGTTCGCGAACTCAAATGCTAAAAATTTACTGGAGCACTCTAACTTGTTAGGTTCGCGAACTCACCATATAAGATTCGCGAACTCAAATGCCTAAAAATTCACTGGATAAGATTTCTTGTACTAGGTTCACGAACTCCCCATATTAGGTTCGTGAACTCAAATGACATTTGAAGCTCAGGTGAAGTTTTCTTTATTAGGTTCATGAACTTGCTGGGTTTGCGAACTCAAATGTAGAAAAGGTCTCGGAGAAAATATTCTTCAATAGGTTCACACACTCACTGTATTAGGTTTCCGAACTCATATATTAGGTTCGCGAACTCAAATGACTTATTAACCTTATTATTTGAGTTCTACAAGCTATAGATTTATAAACTCAAATATTAGGTTCGTGAACTCAAGTGATTGAAAATTATTAGTAGTAAAGTACCAAAGTATAACCTTACAAACTCAAGAATGAATTTGAAAGCCTTGAGATTTCTATTAAAACTTGTATTTTTTTCTCTCAAAATTAGTTTCAAGTTCTAGAAAATCAAGTGCTTGGAAGTCGAAACATCACTAGACTTAGCAGAAGCTAATTCGTGATAAAATCTTATTTGATTATGATCATTCACTAAAGTCCTCGACTTTTGCTACTGTAGATAAATAGATAGATGGAAACGAGTTCAAAAGGAAAGACCAGTTTTCATTGTTTACCTCAATGGAGTTCATCAAATTGATGTCTTCGTGTGATATTCAATCTTTCATCCGTCTTAAGTAACTCGGAAAATCCTAAGACTCAATACCTAATCTATCCCAAAGCGAAGCTGACTTTAGTAGGTTAAATCAAGAAATAGTTTTGGCAGCTAAAATATGATAACATACTTGACATCTCTAGGTTCAGCTGAGCATTCACTTCAACATGAATTGATATTTTCATCACAAGAGATAAAAATAAATGTTTCCAAAATACTATTAATATGATGAAAAGTAAGCTTCAACAATGGCAGGTAAACTTGTAAGTCAAGCTGGAAAAAGTACCCCTTCAATCTGCTATTAGTACTATGGCTCGGTTCCAGACGAGGTGTTTTGAAATGCCATATAAATACATTAATGCATATACATAATTGACTCACTTCAAAGAAAATATTGGTGGAACAAAACTAATGGGATGGGACTGTACCTAAAATACTGGATGTATAATAATCCTAATAGACGGGGTGGAATGGGGTTTAAATATACAAAAATCTTTAATGATGCCCTACTAAACAAATTAGCTTTGATATTACTCAAGGAAAATGATACAATGTGGGTCAAAGTTCTTAAATCTAGATAATTCAAGAACTCTGGTCCAATGAAGGATAACATTAAAAAAAATGAAACTTGGATTTGGAAGAGTATATGTAAAGGATTGGAACGTGTAAACAAGTTCCCTATATGGCAAGCAGGAAATGAAGATGAAATTCAAGTTTATAAAGACAAATTAATGGATTTAAAATAATTAGATTGACTGGAAAAATCAAGACAATAACATCAACATAAATATGGCATACTGTTCCAGAATAAACAATTGTTAAATCAACTCTTCAATCAAGATCAAAGAAGTATGATACTAAATGTCTGGCCTGCAATGAATAAAAAAGATGAGCTGAAATAGTCTTTCACCAGTGGAATTTTCCATTTACAATGCCATTACGTACTCTCGACCCCAAATTAATCAACAAGACTTGAATAAAAGCAAATACTAGCTCAAACTATAGGCATATAAAGATTCCTTACAACTGTCAAATGTTCTTATTGAAGTTATTACATGATATTGTCCTAGGTAATAAGAGGATAAGTAGAAATCCGCATATTCAAAATACAATGTGCAAGGGATACACCGTGGAAGAAGAATCTGCTAC
Organism: Papaver californicum; assembly: GCA_023531435.1. Taxonomy (NCBI): domain Eukaryota; kingdom Viridiplantae; phylum Streptophyta; class Magnoliopsida; order Ranunculales; family Papaveraceae; genus Papaver; species Papaver californicum. The sequence goes on along the minus strand of JAJJMC010014687.1, from coordinate 13,526,310 downwards.
TTATTATAGTTGTCCTTATGAAACTGAAGTCTGGAGATGTATAGATCAAAATATTGCAAAAAACATAGGCAATGTTAAAAATGTGCAGGAATGGATGAGAACCTGGTCACATAATGAAACAAGTGTCTCCTTTGGAAAACCTCAAGTCATCAATCGTATATGCATTACCATGTGGTTCTCATTGAAATCCAGATTGAACTGGTGTTTGAAGATATCCATAAAACCCATAAAAGACCTTTATTATAAAAATAATGCAATTTTTCCATACTACAAAAAAAGATAAACTTACATGATGCTAGTAATGATAACATCATTTTTATTAGGATAAATACCTAGACTATATAAGGAATATAACTTGGGTTAGTACCTTTCATAACTTAAGAAAATGAATATAAATGCTTTCTAATATTAATAATAGTATTATTATTGGTATGGCTCTAATCTTAAGAGGTTTTTCAGGAAAATTGATAGGGACATGAGTATTAGTAAAATGAATTAAGAATGTCGAGCAAGCTGAAGCTCTAGTGATGTTGGAAGCTGTCAAATGAGCTAAATACTCAAGCATTTTATATTTGAAAGAGATAACAGATTTGTAGTTGATAGTATGTGTGGAAACTTTTTACATGTTAGGTGGAAAAATCAATTCATTATTAAAGATATTAAAGATTTAATTTAAGGTATAGTAATTTTAAAGTACGTTTAAGTCATATAGATGCCAACAAGGCAGCTGACAAGCATGCCAACAAGGCAGCTGACAAGCATGCCAATATGGTAGGAGTGCAAGTGTGTCAGGGAGTATGGGGATGATATTCCTTGAGAAGTTAAAAGTCAGTAATGTTTGGATGAGGCAATATCTGTTAATTAGAATGTTGATGGTATTGGTTAGTTTATGTGTGGGTTTTTATTGTTGGATTTGTAATTTCTATAAGATTTTGAGCTTCAACGAAAATCTTATTTTTTTCATACAATTATCTATAATAGAATAACTTGAATTTATGGTAAATTGTAAGTATCCAACAATCGAGTTGTTCATATATTTGGTCGTTGGAGTTTGAATTCCAATTACATTGTGGTTGGGGGAGATTTTTATTTCTTTATTTAACTTTCTTGTTTACATACTTGGTGGTTATACTAGAGATCTGGAATTCAAATACCACTTACATTTAGGGGTGAGTATGCGTGGATTTGGTTCCACCCATATCCAGACCATCAAAATGGTGGGTGCTATATTTTCATCCGCATTTGATCCATCATTTGTGGCTCTAAAATCAGCGGGTGGTGGGTGGATGGGTTGGATGCGGGTGGATCCACAGATTTCTATTAAAATTATATTTAACCAAGATGAATTTAGTTACCGACTTATAAAATCTTAAATCATCCTTTGATAAATATCCTTACATGTTTAACTAAATCCTCTCCGCCTTTCTACTAGGAAGGTGTAAAACTAAGACTTTCATAGATGAACAATAGTTACAACGCGAAGTATAATTTACCTTCAGACCTTGTATAACTTTAAAAATACATTTAACCTAGCGGGTACGAGTGCGGGTGTCCATTGGATTTTTAAACATGCACCAGTATCCACCCGATCCAGTATCTAATAGATTTTAAAGAATGGACCCGTATCTAATCCACCCATGAACAAATTGAGTGTCCACCTGCCAAATTACTGGTCGGATTGGTGGGTTAGACCACCTATGCTCACCCTTGCTTACATTGTAGTTGGGGGAGATTTTTCATTTTTCTTTACTTAATCCTCCGAGCCTGTAGGAAACGGGCCTCGGTCAGCTTAACTCGACCCTCGAAAACGAGTAATACTAATAGGATTGCGTGAGAAGCACGTAGACATTCCGAGCCCAATCGACTCTGTCGACTGTTTGGTATCCTATGCACTGTGGGAGTGCGCATCTTAGCTTTCACCATAAGTTTACTACTCCTCTATATTCCTTATATTCTATTCTCTATCTATCAGTTTTCTTTTTTTCTTTCCTTCCTAAATATTTATTTCACAATTTTGGTGAATCCACTCTGTCGTTGCCTGCCACTTTTAGGGTTTGCTCTTGAAGATCGCATATCATCAGTGATTGGTACTAGTTTTTCTTCAACAACATTAATCCCTTAATTGCTTTTTTTTTATTAGTACTGCTTTTAATTATCAATCTCTTTAGTTACTGAAAATTCAATCTGATGTTACTTTATCTTGATTCTGTCACATAATTTATGGTTGTCGCTCATCTTAATTAGGGTTTTCTGATTATATAGTAGTTCAATATACTATAACCTAGTTCTGATAGAACCCTTTACGGAGTGGTATTGTAATCAGTTTAATTTATTCATAGAGAGTTGAAGATTAGTTGTTAAATTTACTTCTGATTAGTCAGTGCTTCATTGTGTGGTTTTCACTCATCAGATAATTGGTCTGTGAAATCAGGAAAAATTGTTCCTTTTATATATTTATTTGATGTGTGGTGACGATCTATTTTCAGGGAGGATCTTGAGAAGCATTCAGAGCAGCGACAATGGTATGTAATGAACAATTTATCGTTTTCAGATTAGTTGGACTGTTCAGCTGAATCCTAATGCTTTGAGTGCATATAATTGAAAGATGATATCATTTATGATTTTTTCATGTTTGAAAATATACGTATCTTATCTTAATGTTGCAGTTCAATGAGTTTCTCCGCCTCTACATATATTAGGTTTTCAGAAATATGCAATCCATGGGCTCAATTTTCATAATGGATGGAACATGGACAAATAATTTGTTACTTGTGTGGTCTAATCACAGTTTTTTGTTTTTCTGCAGTTTTTTGAAGGATATGGATATCATGGAACATCTTTTGAGCAGACATATCGTTGCTACCCTGCATCTTTTATTGATAAGGTTTGTATATGTAATGCAGTTATCTGTGAGCCAATATTTTTCAGTATTGTGTAGTTACTGTTTCGTCTTCAACCTTCATCCTCAATATTAATTACATTTTTGTTTTTGACTCGGCAGCCTCAGCTGGAAAGCGGTGATAAAAGTATATTCTTCTTTAGGCTTTTGATTTTAATAAATTGTTCTCTTCATGATATTGGCGTCTTTGTCAATTCAAAGTAAATTTATTAACCTATTGTCTTGCTCTTTGTTGTTTCAGTTATAATGCCGCCTTCGGCGCTTGACCGCCTTGGTGAGAATTCTTGTTTTTGTTGGTTATTCGTCTCTACTGTGAATTATCTCTTAACAAAAGTATTTTTTGTGCAGCATCTCTTCATATTGATTACCCAATGTTGTTCGAGGTACGAAATGCTGCAACGGAGCGGGTGTCACATTGTGGTGTGCTGGAATTCATTGCGGAAGAGGGGATGATCTACATGCCGTACTGGGTAAGTATCTCATAGTACTATTTCTCTTTCTCAGAATCCATTCCATCCTTTTCCTTCCAGTTCAAGGAAAAAGTTTAAAGCCTGTCTCTATGGTCTGACTTGTATTATGTGTTTTGTTTTCCATATTTCTCCCTCTAGATGATGCAAAACATGCTCCTAGAAGAGGGAGGTACTGTTCGGGTGAAAAATGTAACTCTTCCAAAGGGAACATATGTGAAACTGCAGCCACACACAAAGGACTTTTTGGATATATCCAACCCCAAAGCCATGTGAGTATATCTGAGTTGATAGGTGCAATATTGCATAGAATAGTGATAATGATAGGAGAGGTATCCTAACTTTTCTTTTATCTTTTTCTCTCTACAGTTTGGAGACAACATTAAGGAACTTCTCCTGCTTAACCACTGGTGACAGTATCATGGTAGCCTACAACAATAAGAAATATTACATCGATATTGTAGAATCAAAACCTGCTAATGCCATAAGTATCATTGAAACGGATTGTGAGGTGGATTTTGCTCCTCCCCTTGATTATGTAGAGCCTGAGAGACCTGCTCCATCTGTTCCTTCAAGCAAGGCAGCAGCATCAGCAGGTTCGTAATATGCATATCCGATCTTCTTCTTTTCAGTTTGCATTATGTTGAAATGGTTTGACTATTCATGTGCCAAGTCTATTCACCTACAAATCTCTTTTGGTGGAGATTCTTATGGTCATGTCAGACGTTGAACTTAATACTGATCATATATGGTTTGTTAATGATATTCCAACCTGCTTCTTATTGGTGTTGGAGAGTGTCCGTACTCCTGATGATATTGGTGATCCTTCCTCATGGAGTGACGTGCTGCTTTTCAATCTATTTCCATGTGCTGCTTGAGCTAGACCGTCATGGATATATGGTTAAAAAGTTCTAATACTAGTTATATAGTTGATTAAGCATTCACTTTCAACACTCACCCCATCCTGTTTTACATACTTGCAGTTCAAGAACCCCAGGTCGAGGAAGAGCCGAAGTTCAAACCATTTACTGGTGGTGGAAGACGCTTAGATGGAAAACCTTTGAAGAACCCGCCTTCTCCAGTTTCTTCCAGTAGTGGTACCAAAGACAAACGACCAGAGCCAAGTACTGCTGGTGTGCAAAATCCAGCGGCTTCGACATCACAGACCACTTTTCGTCAACCTCAAGGAAAGCTAGTGTTTGGTTCACATGCAAAACCAGCAGCTCCTAAAGAAACACCTAAGGTACAGTCTTTCTGTGATTAGTGTGTGCAGTTTAATGGTTAACTATGTAGTGACAACTTCTTGCTGACTGTGACTTGTTGCTTCTTGTGCCCTGCAGGCTGCTGCTGCTGCTGCTCCTGCAAAAGATGCAAAACAAAAGCAGCCTGAAAAGAAAGAAGATCCTAAGTTCCAAGCGTTTACAGGGAAGAAGTACTCATTGAAGGGTTGATCTAGTTCCATCACTGCCTTTCAAACTTTAAGCCTTTTTTTCTTTTTGTTCACCACTTTCAGCTGGATCAAAATATAAGATGATGAAATTATACTTTCTACTGTATCATTTGTATTATAAAAGTAGATTCTGAGGTGATGATGATATCTTTCTTTTCTATGATAAATTTCATACAGTTCAAAAAATTGAATCACTCAATGGATTGCTAGGATGCGTTTTGAGTTCTAACTAGACAAGGCCCTTTTCTTTGGCTGCTTTTGGGACTGCCTTTTTGTAATTTGTCCATTGGATACGGGTACTTTTGACCTTTTCATTTATGAGTTAATCTCTTGGCACACTATTGAGGAAAGCTATGATGACCTCATCGGCTTTCCTTAGTCTATTTACATGAAGACATTCTTATATAGTTGAAGAAAAAGAGTTCGTTACGAAAGGGTACTGCATCACTGCCTTGAAAACCTTATTATGTGCAGTTTGATCATCAAAATGTTCCAATACTCATGTCTGATATCTGATATCTTAGGAGTGCGTAGAAGTAGAGTAACTAACGGATACAAACTAAGTTCATACATAACTGTTATGAACATTTGCCAATCACAGATACTGAACTATTTTTATACCAAAGAAAGAATCAAAGAATGGCAATCAACTTCATTTATCAGAAGAAACCACGGCTTTGAGTGCGTCTTTCACGTAAGGGTATTTGAACGAGAAACCCAACTCCTTCGCTCTGACAGGTATAACCCTCTGCCCTTCTAATACCTGTTGCCGTGAAATGTCAGTCAAATTACTGAGCACCAAAGATTATATAAGGAAGAAAAGACGTAAAAGAGAGTTGACGAATACTCACAACGGAGGCACCTTCACCAAGGACTGCTTTAAGTGCAAACTCTGGTACAGGAAGCCATGAAGGGCGACCTAAGCTGTTTCCCAACTGTTCGCACATTTCTGTCAACCTAACCGGATTTGGTGCAGTTCCATTGATAACTCCTGATCGTATTAGGAAGTTATAGGCTGCCTTTACATCTTTAAGTGAGTACATTCAATTACTCGAGGTATAGCAAATAAAGTTTACCTTCATAAGATGGGTTTGATAAGGTTTCATAAATAAGATTTACTATATCATCCAAATGAATCCACGAAAACCTACACAAACGTAAGAAGAAATAAATTTTACTCATTGCAGTAACCCATGTCTCAAACTCCAAGCAAACGAGACATAAGTGTATTTGCACTAATGACATACATTGGAACTGGAGTACATACCACTGTTTCCCGGTGCCAATAGGACCACCAGCAAACATCATGAAGAGAGGAATCATTTTTGCTGCATTCGGTAAAATAGGTACTACTATGAATATATAATAATCGACTGAGAATTGTTGGATATTCGCTTCATAAAGCTGAGAACAGAGAACCAACAACATGTGTACCTAAAGCGCCACCATCTTTTCCTAGAACAACACCAATACGAATGAGTGCTACTCTGACATCCTTATTCACTTTGAGAGCCCTTCCTTCCCATTCTTTGCAAACCTGAACAATATTTGATCCATAGAAGATAGAAAGACAGTAAGGTTCTATAATGACGCGTTAGTTTAACCATGATTGACAGAATAAAAAAAAAGTCGAGAAAGGACAATTCACCTGAGCCAAGTAGTCATTCCCTGGGGGACTTCTCTCGTCAAATACTTGAGTTTCACTACTACCTGAGTGTATTCCAAAAACGACAGAAATTAAAGAAGTTAATCGGAAGCCATCGTAAGGTCATCCCTAAAGTTCTATGAGCTGTATACCAATCTAAGTTTTTGCAGTTTGCACCTCTACGTTACCTACAAGTTCTCACAAGCAAAGTTTACATACTTGATGCAGAAAGTGAAGAAACAGACAGTTGATGACGTTTATTTACTAACCATAATAACCGACAGCAGTTGCACTGACCAAAACTTTAGGTCGGACATCATTTTGTGAGTTGTTTATTAGATCTACAACCTTCATAAAATAGTGGGAGCAAGTAAACAAACAACCCAAAGAAGATGAAGCACCAGACCATTGGTGATAGAAATTCAAAAAATTGAAGGATTTTCTTACCTTTGATGTGACATTTATCCGGCTTTGCATTATCTCTTTCTTAATCTGCAATATGGAGAACAACTCATGCTCCTCCTAATATTAAGTTAGAATCAACAAGAGAAAATAAGGTTGTAATGACATCACACTAACCTCATTAGACCATCTTGTGCTCACTGGTGTTCCAGCTAAATTGACAACAGCAGTTGAACCTTGAATGCAATCCTTCCACTCTGGTTCCTCCGCAATTACAATTCCAGGAAACTCCCTAACTTCAATATACATGAGGGATTTCAGCAACATCAGGAGACTAAGGGTAACTTAACAAAAACTCTATGCTCGTTCTTTGTTAGAGGGCGTGTAGTAGATTCAAAGCATGAAAATAATGAGTAATATGGTTAACATGTATCTGTTAGCAAGTGACTGCAAGAAACAGAAAACTTCTACAAACAATCTTAAGTAAGTCCCTTTCTAAATAAATAAATAAAATCTTAGCATTGTTTTGAAAAGAAGTAGTGTTAGATTTGATTTTCATTTTATTTACCAAGAATAAAAGATAACCCACTAAGAGTGGTTCATTACCTTCTTACCAGGAAAAACTAATTGAGCTTTTGATTTCGACCTTGTCAACACTCGGACACGATGATTTTCTGCAAAAAAAAAAAAAAAACAAGATAAATTGGTGATAATAGATATACTACTACAAGAAAGTGAAAAGCTGTTAGACAAAAACAAAACACTACAATCTCCAATGGATTGGGTGGGTATGTCTCAACTTTCAAGTTTCATGAATACTATTAAGTCCGGTTATTTGGACTCCATATAAGACCTCACGAACCAAACCACAGGTCAAGTCGATGGCTAAGATCCTAAACATGCCGATAGGGCGGATAAATATTATTTTCAAATACCATTAAAGAATATTTAAGTGGGCAATCAAATCTCAGTAACCTTGATGCAGCCTTTGAACCAATCTTTTACCAATAAAACCTGTAGCTCCAGTAATTGAAACAGTCATTTGATTTCCCTGCTCAACGAGAACAATAGTTAATTTAAGATATTCTTCTGAGGTTCTTCAATCTCAACGGACAATTCTCAGCAAAAGGGAAACATTTATCCAAGGTAAATGAAAAGGCGGAGGAAATTACATTACCTTCTGAGGTTGATTAGTGGAGCCATTACCATTGTTGGTAGTGTTGGTGGTGAGACACAAAACCTTGATTGCTCTCTTGGGTTGGCAAATCTGAAGTGTACAGAGTAATAATTTACAATAGTTACAATAGCACAGTTGGAAACCAGAGCTTGGAATGGAAAATAACAAAGATAAGGATAAGATAGTTAACTGACTCTGACTGAGGTTGGGTGTACTGAATTGGAGGATATTGAGTTGGACCAAGAAATGGAAACGAGAGAAGTAGTAGCAGCAGCAGCGGAAGTAGCTCCTCTACAGCAAAGTTCCATTGCCATGTTCGGGTTGTTATTGACTTCAAACTGTTTTTCGCTGTTGAAGAAAATGAAATTCCTCGAAAAAGAAACGAACAAAACAAGAAAAATATACGGATATGGTTGGTAAGTGCTTAGTTTCGTGTTTGTTTTTAGGCCACAGATAACAAACGAAAAACCCGGACCATGATCAAGGGTGTTATAGTTATCAAAAAGTAATTTACGCGGGAAATCTTCATTTTACCCAGCTATAGAAACCTCTTCTTCTTAAGCACGGATAAACGGAGGAAAAAGAAAATTTTCACTTATCCCGTTATAGTATGTTACACCACACTGTACAGGTGCCCTAGATTCCAGTCATGTTTTCCAATTGCTTGCCAATTGAAGGTGCTACAGGCTAGGGACTAGCCAGGCTGTACGATTACGAGTGCTTTCTAAAAAGTTGATATTTCTAAAGGATCATCTTTTGGATTAATGTGAATTCCGAACTCCCAGAACGAGGGTAAAAGAAATTTGATCAGAAATTTTGGGTTCAAATAGTCAGATGATGCAGATGAGTTCCGCATACAAGTTTTGAAGTCTACAATTCTCCCAAGAAGAAGAAATCAACCCAGGTAAAACAAAAACTTGTCCACTGTCAAAGTTTTTTGTAGAGGATTTTGATTCTAACTCAAGATTTTGCAACAACATGTCTAGAAAGAAAATCCAATTGACAGCACAAATGAACATCTTATTTATTGCTCAGAGTTGGAAGCTGGCTTAGTCATTATCTTCTCGTCCATAGTTGTAGACTATCTCGATCTGCATTAATAACAAAAAATCAATCATATTGAACACATACAAAAGACACCATATAGTTTCATTTCTGAATGTAGAAATCAAGTTCAATGGATACTAGTTAAGATACAAAATTAAAGAGGAGACAATTGTATGGAAATGCATGAGCTTACACCTAATTATTTCAGAGGGGTCTAACCTCCGTTAAAATTGATAAAGCAGATGAGGTGTTTCACCTCATTGTTAACGATGATTAAGGCAGAGAATGTGATTTTTGTTGACAAAACTTATGAAAGGATTGCATAAGCTCTTAATCAAGTAGATCTAGTTTCACAAGCAGATATAACATAACAACAACAAATCGAATATCATGTATCTAGAGCATCTAAAATTTCTGACAAGAATTTCAGCGCTTAAACATACCCCGGTAGGTGGTGCTGGGTTTCGCGTAAACTTAGAACCACCAGGAGCCCATGGAACTGCACCACAAAATGAAGAGAGAAAGTGTGAATTTCAAGTTGAAGTTGAAATGATTCATATGATATACTAAAGCTTGGTTTTTACAAACTTGTACAATTTTTCCCAGGCAAGCATCCCCTGCCACAGCTTAGTTTGACATGGCACACAACCAAAGACATGGAGATAGATTGGATAATCATTTTCAGGATGGTTAAGGGATTCCAAATTCAGTACATGAGATATCAGCTTGTCTAGTCAACAATTGCTTTCCCCTGCCACATCTTGTTTTGACATGGGCCACATGGCACAGAAATGGAGATAGATTGGATAATCATTTTCAGGATGGTTAAGGGATCCAGAATTCAGTATATGAGATATCAGCTTGTCTAGTCAACTATTGCTTTCCCCTTATTCCTGACCTATTTTCTACCTATCCTCCATTCTACTTTCTAGGATACTTTTTTGTTTTTCGCAATCAGTCGGTCAAGCATAAATTAACACAAGGAGAATGGATAAAACATGTTTCAAAGTTTAACCTTTTCAACACATAATAGAAAGATAGAAACAACAAGCTGCTTAGGAGATAGAAACGAGTGACGTTTATTAACGGAAATAGGGATACAAAATTAGAACTAAACAAAGAAGCAAACTATCTAGAATAAGTATATTGCATGAACAAACAGCTACAACCACTAAACTTACCAATGTAAGGATCAGGGTGTCGAAACTTGTTGTAATGTTCTTCACCCTTTGAGATCACTCGGTCGATTGTATCAGGATCTTCCTATAGAACCCAAAAAATTAAAACAAAACATAAAGTAAAAAAAACATAATAAATTTCAATGTCCCCTTGACTAAACACCAAAACAATAGCAACAATACCAGAACATTATTCAGCCTAGCTTATCAAATCAATCTTTTCAGTTAAAAAAGAAAATTGTTATGCAAGAAGAATAGAACGTTCTTCCACAAGTTACGGCAAAACTTGAGCAAAGAACTTGTAGGGGGTCATCACCCTTTGGCCATCCCAAACCCACATACCAACAATAACCGCAAAAGTTCACCTGTATATTTTTCCACAGTGTTAGATACACCCACATATCAACAATAACCTCAAATTTCACCCACTGATGTATTGTTCCAAAATCAGCTGAGAAATTTCTCGTGTCTCTTGATCTGGGAGGAGAAATGAAGATTTTGGGTTGCAAGAAATTGAAGGAGGTAATTCACGCTGTATTCCAGAACAGTTGGTTTGCGTTTATAATGCAAAATTTTCAAGGAAGGATGTTGCTGATACAGGGATCTTTTTTTGGTGTAATTAGATGGGAGAACATGGTATCTTGAATGACTGGAAATATTAAGCTAGATGCTTACAGGAAATATACGCTTATCCTTGTAAAAATGGATGGTAATGCTACTAGCAGATATACTAGCTGTAACAGACAGACTTAACAAGATTGGGTTCCAGCAACTCTTCACTTTGTAGCCAGAGTTCTGAGAACCAAGCATCCATGTAATTTTCGTGTTCGATCCTGAAAATCCTTTTCGGTTTGCTTGTCAAAAAGAATCAGCATTGTGTTCAGCAGTACTTACCTTCGAATCAAATAAATAAAAAGTCCTCCAATTTACTGTACATGTAATTATCATATTCAAGCATTATATTATGGCAATATATCCTAAATACCTAATTACAGCTACAATATTAAGTATATTAAATAGTAACTAAGAAATCAATATGAATAAGAAATTGATAACGTACCAAATTTTTGTTGGCCTCAAACCTTTCTCGCAGCTCCGATACCTACAAATAAACACAAATCAATCCATACACAAGTAAGAAAAAAAAAGTGCCTAAACTGGGGAGAAACCTAGAGAAGAACATTAGCGAAAGATAAAATAAATCTCCGCAACATTGATTCGGGTAACAAACAATAGTTGTCGAGATTCGTAAAGTAAACAAAAGTGTCAGCATTGATAAGCATAATGAAACCCCAAATCTCATTTAAGAGTAATTAGGGCAAAAATAAAAACAAAAAAAGTGATTCGACTGGAATGATCACAAGAAAATGGGGGATTTTAAATGATTACATACATCTTGATAGAAGAGATGACGATGAACAGCCCAATTTAAACAATCTTTGAGGGCTCTTCTGTATAGAATCCTCACTCGCTCCTTCTGAGCTGCTCTTCTCGTTGCGTATGTCAAACTCATTTTTCTCCTCTCCTCTCCTCTCCTCTCTCTCTCCACTAACAGCTAAACGATATAGAGAAGCTTATACACATAAACTAGCGTCTAGCAAATATACTAGTCAGTAAATTCGCCAATTATACTCATAGTAGGGACTAAGAGCAACTGCAGCGGTTGGACCAGACCATCGACCAAATACCAAATCTGTTTGGTCGTTTAAAAAAAAAAACGCAACGAGAACATGAGTAAATATGATATTACGCTGTTGTAAATAAGCGTTAATTATCAAACGCTGTACTAAAGTAACGTATATTACACAGACGTTTAACTATACAAGCGTTATGTTTTTGACGTTCATTTAGGTTAGCGTTTATAATATACGTTGCTGTAGTGAAGCGTTATATATTCAAAACGTCACTTTACTAAAGCGTTACCTAAACGTTACCATACTGAAGCGTTTTGATATAAAACATAGAAAAACGTCCTAGCGTCAAAACTCAAACGCTCTTCTAAAACAGCATTTCAAAAAAAAACGCCCACATATAACAACGTTTGAAAGCCTAAACGTTGGTGTAGAGGACCGTTAATTTTGAAAACGCTGTTTTAATACAACGTTTCAAAAACGCTGTTCTTAATAAACGTTTAATACAACGTTTCAGAAACGTCGTTTTAATACAACGTTTCAAAACAACATTTCAAAAACGCTCTTTTAATACAACGTTTCAAAACAACATTTCAAAAACGCTCTTTTAATACAACGTTTCAATTCAGAAACGCTCTTTTAATACAACGTTTCAAAAACGTTGTTCTTTAGAAACGTTTTGATAAACGTCTTTCAGAAATGACGTTTGTGTTTATAAACGTCCTCGTACAATGGCGTTTTGGGAAAACGCTGTCTTACATGAGCGTCAGACTATATCTGTTTTGGACCATTTTCTTGACTAAACATGATCGGATACTGTTCAATTTTTGGACCAAATACTACATTTAGTCGTCCGTTGCGTCTCACAAAATCGGACCAAAGACCATTTCTGGTGTTTACTCTTTGGTCTGATCGTCCACTGCAGTTGCTCTAAGGAGGGGATCTATTCACCTGGTAATTCTTGCGCTATCTCACAATTCACAAATTCTTTTTATAAAATTTGATCGAAAATGCATTTGAAACTAATTTTTAGCTCATATTCATACTAAAAATCAGTGCTTTCCAAATGTGTTAAATTTTACCATTTACTGATTTTAACGGTTTATTTCTAACAAGGGTTATCTATATTATAATATCCAATTTTTATGATTAAAATTACGTTTAGTATTTATAAAGTTTAATATTAGAGTTTGATATCTAGAATCATGGTTGACCGTATTAACCATCCAAATAAACGTTAAATAATTAAAATAATTAATTCAAAAATTATCTATAATTTACTTACTAACTATACAATTATCTTTTTTTTATGTTCCAAATTCTTAAATGAAAATTTTAGAAAATTATATATTTAATAGCGTTAGTTTATGTTCCACCAATTAATTAAATGAGTGAAATTATTAAATTCCAAAATGATAGTTTAGTTATGCATATTTCAGTGTGAATTAAAATCCAAAGACCAGCCAATTCATATATGAGATGTATGAACGTGATGACTGGCAGTTAAGTAGATTAATGGTTTAGTTTTACTTCTAGTTAATTAAATTATATGAGATGTATGAACGTAATCAGATCAGCAATAGTTTTAGTTTTAGTTAATTAATTTAGGTTTAGAAATCGAACATAAGAAGAAGATAGTAGTATAATTAATAAATAAATCAAAGGTTAGATTTAAGTTCGTAATCTTAATTATTTAACACTCATTTGGATAGTCAAGATGGTCAATTACGATCCTGGGTGCCAAAAAAAAATTCTATTATTAAACTTTTTGAGTACCAGATATAACTTTAATTACAAAAGTTGAGTATTAAAATCTAAATAACCATTTTAATATCTACTTTTCAAAATGATCGATAGCGGTATTATGTGTTTCAGATTATACTCATTTTTAATATGAACCTAGAATTTTATAAGAAAAATATATTATCAAAACATTAGCTTCCAATGCATTGTCATTTGGATTCCATAAAAAAAATTATGTTAAAATTGTGAGACTTTCCATTTGAATGAATATGCATATTTCTAGATTTTTTGGCTAAATTTTTATAAAAGTAAAAACGGTTTACTCCTAAAAATATGGTTGGATGGTTAGTCTCGATCCATTCGACTAGTTATATATTAGTTTTTTATTTATTTAAAATATGAAAAGTACATTCATAACTCTTATAATTTAAAATTTAGTCCAATGTGATAATTGATGATGTCAATAATATAAAATAATGACTTGCTTTGGAAGAGAAAGAAGCTTCCAATTCGAGGACTTTCATCGTAGTATTTTAAAAATAATTTAAAAACAATTTATCTTTCTAACCGTTCGCTGAAGTTTTCAAAACTATATATATTTGGAATGCTTTTTACGAGATCCACACAAAGAATACAATATAACTATAAATATATATATATTTTTGAATTTTTGAATTAACATTATCCCATTGCACAAAAAAGTGCACATATAAAATTTTGATTTACATATTTACACATACGTAAGCCTATGGAGTCATTTTTTTTCACATGTGCGCCAGTTTGTACACACAGTTATTCATGCAAGCATAAGTTTATGCAATCATTTTTTCCACATGTGCATCAATTTGTACAAACTGTTATTTGCGCAAGCATAAACTTATGTAGTGCACCAATTTGTACACATATTATTAATGCAAACATAAGCTTATGAATTCATTTTTTCCACATGAAAAGAATATACTAGTGCCAATATGTACCCACCTAATAAACATGGAAAAAATCAACCGTCCATATCCATAAACAAATTTACTTCACATGAGAAAGTACATTGCACCAATATGTATACACATACAAAAGATGGAACAAACCAACCATT